>JAWNNM010002216.1:600000-828673 GCA_035044965.1 Lordiphosa andalusiaca | reverse complement strand
GAACCACTTCTGAATTTGTGGGAGACAAATGACTTTCGGGGCAACACACAAAACACACGCTTCCACTTTCGTTTGATGCTCGATCAAGACTGACTCGGCTTGGGTTTATTGGCAATCCTCGAACTTATCGATAACAATGTGTGCTTAATAAGTATGGCTAGAATGTATATCGATAAACCAAAGAATAACAAACTTATAGATATGACAATGTAATAATTAACTAAAGTAGATTAAAGTACCGCACAGCCAGAGTGGCAGTGAATAGACTAACCTTAAAGTACCCTATCCTACTACACATGTGAAACAAACAAATACAAAATTGTAGGATGCTACCATTAAAAACAAAAAAGTTTTTCTAACTAAGACTGTTTTTCATACTTATCTTTTGTATGGCAGACATACCATATAGTTGTCCGATTTTAGTAAAACTTTGTAGAATTATAAAATAAACATAAAAAACCTACGACTACATAGTTTGGAGACGTTTCCATTCAAAAGAAAAAAGTTTTTTTCACTAAAACTAGTTTTCCGACTGATTGTTCCTATGGAGCTTATGAGATATAGTCATCCGATCCGGTCGCTTCCGACAGATTAGTAGTGTACAGCAAAAAGAAGACTCTGTGCAAAATTTCAGCTCGATAGCTTTAAAACTGAGAGACTAGTTCGCGTAGAAACAGAGAGACAGACAGACAGACGGACGGACCAAGCTCAATCGACTCAGCTCGTCACCCTGATCATGAATAAATATATAGTTTATGGGGTCGGAAATTAATATTTCTATGCGTTGCATAGTTCTGCGCAAAATTATAATACCCTTTGCAAGGTTATACAAATTCGTAAAACTCTTAGTATCTTTGTTTTGAAAAGTAGCAATCTTTTTGATTATACTTTGCATTTGGTTAGAACTATTAAGGCCCACCCTCGTGGTTACTGATATGTGTGTGTGTGTATGTATATCTTGTTTGCTTAAAATATTCAAAGTCACGTCGCCCGCTTCCATTTGTGACAATATAAACAAATGATTTGATTCTGTTTTTTGTTTTTTTTCTGCTCTGTTAGTGACTTTCCCACGAGCGTCTTTTAGCCCGAAAATCTTAATGTATGTGGCTAATAAAAAGCGTTAAATAATTGCCAATTTCAGCTAAAGGTCTTGTGAACTTGTATGAAACTTTCAGCATTTTTAAACACAATTTTCAACACATTTTGATTATAAAAAATAAAACAAAAAAAAACGAGAGCAAATGCATTACTCACTCGTCGTCTTTTGTTTTGCACTTGATGTGTGTGCGGTGTGTGGGCGTAATCTTTGGGGCATTGTCACTCAATGCCTCACTTAACGGCACTTAACAAAAGCGAGCATAACAAATTTGTATAAACTGCAACTAAGAAAACACAAGATACAAGATACAAGATACACAACACAATTCGCAAGTGGCCAGCCGTCAATTATAACATTTGTGACAGTTGAAACTTTCAAATTAACCCACACACACATGCACACACGAATCAAAATTTTTGTTTGCCAGAAACTTTGCCTTGGAGGAGGAGGAGGTGGACGAGGGGGAGGAGGCCAAATGGCAGTCAAGCGCGCAACTGACCCACATACTTGACGACTGGCTGCGGCTTCAGTTTCGACTCGACTTCGACTAACGGTAAATGGCAAACTGCGTCAGCCGCCAAATGCAGTTAGCCGCATTTCGCATGCATTCGTATCTAATAGATACATTTGCCACACCTCCCCCGGCAAACAAGCACGCACGCACGCACGCACGCACTCACACACACACTCACTCACTCATACAGTGGCAGCTACAGCAGCTGCTGCTGCTGCAGTTGACACTTTCAAATTAATAACTTTGTTTTGGTATTTTTTTTGGTTTTGTTGTTTTTTTCCTAATTATTTCATTAGCAGCAGCTGAAAAGCTGTTAAAAAAAAATAAGCAATTGCTGCTAATGAGCTGGCACTACTTTGGTATACTCAGCTGAGTTTTATATACTTAGAAAACTTGCATTAGTTTAGGTACACGGTTTATTGGTCATCAAATGAAACCGAATGAATATTCGGTCATTCAATGGCTACAAATCGTAGAACAAGTTATTCGAAAAGGTAGGCTCCACAATTTGTAGTGCAGATTCAGAAATTAAGTTTGGAACATGGAACATTTTAGCCACGTTTGTGTCGTTTTTGCCCTGTGAGCTATGGAGAGGCTTAACAACCTTTTCGAAAACATAGGATTGATACACTTTCAATGAAGTTTTGACACCGTTTTTCACAAAAATTGGGCTTGGTGACACCATCATAAGCCGGATGGTGACTTCTCTGAACTCTTGGAATGAATTCGGACGCTTTTGAAGACACAGCCCTACTCGCTGTCTATCTCTTTGTTAAACGATACCTCTATGATTTAAATATTCTTGTCTCGTCTGTGGGTTTCGCGCACGGGCGATGCAATAATTTCGATTCAATGCTATTGTGTGCAAGTGCCAGGTGTGGCTCAGGTATGCACTGAGTCCCAAGCCACATTTTCTGGTACGCGACATTCTGAGATTCCTTTCACAAGACATAATTTTCTGCCTGCGCAATGGATTTCGACGAATTCGATCTTTCACGGCTTTAACGAAACCAGCCAGACGTTCGTACAGTGGGCTGACTTCCGGATTTCGTGAGATCTTTTATTCCATAAGCATATGCTTAGCATTCATCTGTGTGCATTGTTCGCGCACTGGCGTCGCAATGCTGTCGATTTTGAATGATTTTGAACCTTGGTTTAAGTAATTGACCTAAAACCGACTCCAATCGTTTGGAAATTGGATCGAAAGTGACTTGTAAAACACATGGAATTAAACAAAATATCATTTACTCTTAAGTAAAATTCCATTTCGTCGTCTCTGCTTATGAAAAATATTATCTTGCTTATGCTAAGCTCTTGGTTTGTGAATCGTTTTAAAAGATTTCGAATCAAGGATCTTACAATCAATAATAATAACAATAATAGCCCCCTATTATTGGTTAGGATTTTAAGCTTCTTATCGATTTTCCAGCCGGTTGTTAGACTCTTTCACTCAAAAGTGGGCAGTAGGTCCAATTTTTGTCACATCTTTCATTTTTTTCTTGAACAGAACCGAAATAATAGGTTCGAAACAGGTTCAGGTTCAACTTTTATGCCTAACGAGGATCGGTTCACAGTTAAACGAAAGTCGGAGTTCAGGGTCTGAGCCGGTTCGTTTTAAAGACGATTTTCAGACCTGCTAGATACATTTCTTAACATCATTTTCTGCTTGCGCAGTGGATTTCGACGAATTCGATCTTTGATGGCTTGTGGCGTTCGCACAGTGTGCAGACGGCCGGATTTCGCGTCGTCTTTTATACCATGAGAATACTCAAATTACTTCGTGGTGGTACCACACAAAAGTTACGGGTGAAATTACCATAAAATAGCCTTCAAGTTGGAGTGGATGCTTTTAAGGGTTCTCGAGGACGAGCGTCTTCAATAAGTGTACCAAAACAATGGCGATTTCTAGGGGTTCTTAACTGAGTTTAATATATAAATATGAGTATATTCTGCTCTAGATTAACAGATTCTTCTAGAGCTGCGGCTGCTGTTTACCTCTGTTTTAGAAGTGTTTAACCTTCTGTGTGTCTATATCGCTTCGAGTTCTTCATTTCGTGACTAAAAAAGTGACTTATGAGGCGCTACTTTTGTATAAATCTTCTTTTTTCGGGATGCCACACAAAAGTTCACTCACACATGCTTGTGGCTTTTTGCACACTATCGAATCGTTTTTCTAAAAAAAAGTTATGAAAGCCAAACCTCGTCTAAACATTTTGTGCAATTAATTTAATTTTATTTCTGACCCAAGCCACAAAGAATTGCAAGATGTCCGAACATTTTTCCTATTTTCCTAATTTTATTTTAAAATTTATTAGCTGCAATTTATTTTCTTTTTATTCATTAATTTCTTTACACACACATTTGTTTGTTTATAAATTGTGTATATATTTTTTTTATTTTTTTTATGTTGCTATTTCTTGTTTTGCCATTTGCTAATTTTCACTTTTGCCATCCCCATGACTTGGCTTTGGCTTTGGGACTGCGTGTTTATTGCATCCGTTTTGTGGCATAGTTTTGGCATTGTTGCTGTTGTTGTTGTTGTTGTAGCTGCAGCTAAGCACGAAGCGGATATTGTCACTTTTGCAATTACAAAGCGCATAACTTTGCACAACAACAACAACAACAACAACAGCAATCACTACACGCCATAGAAATTGCCTTCAGTGGCAGAATTTCCACTAGGATGGAAACAAGTCGCAAACAAAAGTGTAGAAAACAAAGAGAAAGAGATAAGCCAGTTATAATGTCGGGAAAAAGATGAAGTTGAAATCAATAATGGCCAAAACAAAATAAAAAGAAGAAATGGTAACCTGCCAAGGACTGGGACATTTTATAATCAATCACAAACTGTAAGGCCATCAGCAACTCCGCTCATAGCACACAAAAGGCTTTCGCATACTACATATGTGTCACTCTTATCTGTGACAAGAACAGTTTTCCCCCTGAGCGGAAGGAGAAGCTACAAAAAACATACACCAAAAATTGAAGTTTAAGCTACATTTTGAATAAAAATTAGGCTTTCATTTTGCAAGTTCTAGGATAAAGTTACCGGGTGATACCTTTCAACAGTGCTCTGTTTGCTTCTGTAAATTAACATGTGATGGACGCCCTCATGAATTTCAACAAAAATATATTAAGAGACTTAAAGCTTAAGTTGATTGTGCCCCACTTCAATATAGTCTCTACTTAAGCTGTAAAATATTTATAATACTTTATGTTACTCAGTTAACCGTGCCTTAACATTATGTTAAGTTAACAGAGTTGGCAGCAAGAGTGCAGTAAAGCAAATATTTAAGTCTTAATACTTTTCACTGACAAGTTGTCTGACTAGTAGTAAAAGTAAAAGTAACGAGAAAGCTAAGCTAACTTCGTCTGTGCCGAAGTTTTTATACCCTTGCAAGTGGTCGCTTAAATATTTTCCAAAATACGTGTTTTCCCATTTTCCGACCGATCGTTCGTATGGGAACTATATGATATAGTTATCCGATTTGGCCAAAAATTTGTAAAACTATGCGAAATCATGTGAAACAAACAAATACAAAATTGCAGGATGCTACCATTAAAAACAAAAAAGTTTTTCTAACTAAGACTGTTTTTCAGACCTATCTTTTGTATGGCAGCCATACCATATAGTTGTCCGATTTTAATAAAACTTGGTAGTATTATAAGAAAACATAGAAAACCTACGATTACTAAGTTTGGGGACGTTTCCATTGAAAAGAAAAAAGTTTTCCATACTAAAACTAGTTTTCCAACCGATGGTTCCTATGGGAGCTATGAGATATAGTCAACCGATCCGTTCGGTTCTGACATATTAGTAGTGTGCAGCAAAAAGAAGACTCTGTGCAAAATTTCAGCTTGATAGCTTTAAAACTGACAGACTAGTTCGCGTAGAAACAGACAGACAGACGGACAGACGGACGGACAAAGCTCAATCGACTCAGCTCGTCACCCTGATGAATAATATATATAAAAAAAAAAAATAAAAATATATATAGTTTATGGGGTCGGAAATGAATATTTCTATGCGTTGCAAACTTCTGGTCAAAATTATAATATCCTTTGCAAGGGTACAATTATCTTAAAAAATTGGCCCTTCGAGCCCGATATAACCCAGCTTCTATTAATCCGTTTGGAATTTAAATTCAAAATACAAACGCTATCTCGGAAACAGTAGAAGTTCCTTAATTTAAGTAAACTAAATAATAATACAAATTGGTTCGGTTTATTAAAGTTTTGGTGATGATTCTCAAGGATTTTTGGGTGTTGATAAGAATCTGATGAGATTTTTGAATATTTGAGCATAAAGTTGTTTACTCATTGCCTGTTTTGACGCTTTTAAGGGGCGTTTTGAGGGTAACCTGCATAGGTGTGTTTTGACTCTCTATATCAAAGCTTTAAAATAAACTAAATTCAAGCAATTCTAGGATTTTTGTTTACATGAGTATACACGAGTGTGAAATGAATATTAGTCTTTGTCAAAGATATTTCATGAATTAATTCAAATGAAAGTTCAAATTAAAAATAATGACTCAAAATGAACTTATTAGAAATTCGATTTTGTTGTGCTGCTTCTTTGATCTTTGATACAGACGTCTGAGTTGGATTGATTCTTAAAATACAGCAATAAGGTAAAAGGATACCTTATACCTTTTTGGTGCGTGGCTCTCTCTCTCTCTCTCTCTTTCTCATTCTCATTTCGTAGTCAGAGCTTGTCTAAGCTAAACTTAAACCGGACATGCCTTCCCACAGGAGTTGCAATCTTGTTTGACTCATCGATTTATGTAGGAAATTTATGTTTTCGACTCTGACGTAGCCAAGCAAGGATTTATGGCAATTTTTAAGAATTTCTTTATTTGTTATATAAAGCTGAGTTTTTACAGTTTCACAAAATTTTTATGAATGAAATTTAAACAAATAAAAAACACCAACCAACTGAGCAAATAACGTACATACGTAAATTGAGGATGTGAGTCACCCAAAAACAGCAGCAGCAGCGGCAGTCGCATGCGGCCTTATTTAAATGAATTATATTTAGAGCATCTGCTCGCAGGGGAATTTTTAATTTGTATCTCAAAGATGCGCAAGTGATACACACACACACACAGAACCACACAAAAACAAACAGTAACCTGAGACAAACAACAACAGTTGAGTCTGTTAATTTGCTTTTGTGATATTGTGTTTACTTTTGGAATTTGCTGCATACTTTAGTTTTGGTTTATTGATAAGAAATTTGCCAGGCAAACATGAAGAAAGCTTATCAAGATTTAACCACGATGAGGGAAAGGTGAGGAGTTTTAGATACAAGTGACTTTTGATTTGGGTTAGTCAAATGAGAAATTAATTGATTGAAATGCCACAACATCAAATCATAATGATTGCTATGATATTTACACTAAATAAATATTTATGAAATGCCAAAAGCCTTTTAAGCGTAGTCGATCAGGCAAACTAATTGGTTTAGATTGGGGTTGATTGATATTAGAAGAGCAGAAGTAATGAATGGAAATGAAATGAATGAATGAGTGTGTGAATAAATATTTGGTTTAATGGAAATGAGTGCAGCAAGTGTGGAATGCTCCACTAAATTATCAAAACTTCTAGCTGTTATCGGTTCGCATGGCGACCGTGACTTTTTTGGCTTTGCTATTTAATTAAAACTTTAGTTAAACAATTTACCCCAATTTCTGGCTAATTAAATATTTTTACACCTAATTCTTAAAGGTAAGCCCTTAAATCATTTGGCTCCTTCTCCTCTCTCCTTCACTCCCTCTCTCATTTGCATGTCCTCCTCTAACCACAATTGCAAACTCAAGTAAAAAAAAAAAAAAAAATTTCATAATTAGCGTTAATTGCTGCTTAGTTGTGCAAATAGAACACGAAGTGCAAAGGGAAAGTTATAGGAAAAAGGGAACGCGGCCACACGGCTTCCCTTTCCCCCCTCCCATCATTTCCCTTCGAGCACTTGAGAGTGCAGGCGGCAGCGGCATTTTGTGAGTCATCAAAGGCAAATTGCAGACAATAAAGAAAAATACAAAAAAAAAAAAAAAAGAAGAAAAGTGAACAATCCGCCTCAAGTGACCGCCATTCCTTCACAGTCTCAGCTATTCAAAACGTTAAAGTTATATGGAAAAGTGAATGGCGAACTGGGCCGTTCGTTGGTGGACAATTTGTAGCAAGTGCTGCAGGTGAACAACTACCTTCTCTCTCGAGTCACAACACACCCAATGAAATGTCAAAGAGTTTGCATACAAACAAAGCGAAAAGAAAAGGAAAACGAAAAAAAAAAACAATCTTGAATCAAAACAAAAGAAATACAAAAAAGTTTAGGGCAAAAAATGCATGGGAAAAAAAAGGACCAGATAGCAATAAAAAGATATAAAGAAATGGAGATTTCTAGACTGAGAAGAAAGAGGAACAAAAAAAACCTTTAAATTTAATGGTAAACAGTGTGATAAACAGTGCAGGTTTTAAAGTGACAGTGTTGAGTAGTGCCTAGAAAGTTCAAAAAGTGCGGAAGCTTAATTATTTATATAAGGTGGATGCTTGTAAAATTAACAGAAAAACGAGAAAGCTAAGCTAACTTCATCTGTGCCGAAGGGTATGCAAGTGCTCGCTTAAATATTTTTAAAAAATAATTTGTACCCCACAACAACCCATTTTCGATCGATCGTTCGTATGGGAGCTATATGATATGGTCATCCGATTTGGACCAAAATATGTAGAATTGGGTGAAAGCATGTATAACATGCAAATACAAAATTGTAGGATGCTACCATTAAAAACAAGAAAGTTTTTCTAACTAAGACTGTTTTTCAGACCTATCTTTTGTATGGCAGCTGTACCATATAGTTGTCCGATTTTCATCAAACTTGGCTAAATTATAAAAAAGCATAGAAAACTTATGATTACAAAGTTTGAATACGTTTCCATTGCAAAGAAAAAAGTTTTTCATACTAAAGCTAGTTTTCCGACCGATTGTTCCTTTGAGAGCTATGAGATATAGTCATCCGATCCGGTCGGTTCTGATATATTAAGAGCGGGCAGTATAAAGAAGACTCTGTGCAAAATTTCAGCTAGATAGCATCAAAACTGACAGACTAGTTTGTGTAGAAACAGAGAGATAGATGGACAAACGGATGGACAAAACTCAATCGACTCAGCTCGTCAGCCTGGTCAAGAATTTATATAGTTTATAGAGTTTATAATGAGTTTAACAATACAAAAGTCATATATTAAACGAGAGCGTAAGTTAAGGTCGGCCCTGCCCGACTTCGAAATACCCGCTACTCAAGGCAGTTAGTGTTTAATAACCTCATGCGGCTCAGATAAGTATGCAACATTTTTTTAACTGTGCCATTTATTATCCGATCTTTTTGAAAACTTGCGAGATTGTACATATTGGGCAAATGCACTATACTGCAAAATCTGAGGTCGATAGATTACAAATTGTAGGAGATATTCAACATTTTTTATTGCGGGAGGGGGCTTGTCCCAAATTTGAAACAAACTTGATCTGCCTACAGACAATACTAGCTTACATCTAAAATTTGGTTGCTCTAGCTCTTCTAGTCCCTGAGATCTAAGTGTTCATACAGACGGACGGACGGACATGGCTATATCGACTCGGCTGTTGATGCTGATGAAGAATATATATACTTTATGATATCGGAGATGCTTCCTTCTGCCTGTTACATACATTTGCACGACTTAAGTATACCCTTTTTACTCTACGAGTAACGGGTATAACACCTGCATTTATAAACTCAAAGTTCAAACATTAACATTAATTCATAGGAATTTCCATAAGCTTATCTTCACAGCGCCCAAGTCTTATGAACAAACTTATGCACACACACAGCACACTCAGGTAAAATTGAAGGTCCACATTGTAAATTCCCCTTCAATTACACTTATCTTTGTGATTTCTAGGTATTTGCTCAAAACGCACCCTATGTAACTCACAGTTTGTACTGTATATCTGGAAATCCTTGATAAACTGGGTTTGGTTTTAGCTAAGTATATAAAACACAATTCATTAACTAGAGCTAAATCGATGCAATCAGGGGGCTAGTACATATTGGTACACTTCCATAAGATCCATGTTTAACGAAAACTGAAAAAGATTGGTCAAATTTTGGTGCCTTTCATTTTTGTTTAAGCTGAAATCACCTCCTTGAACCCCCGCCCCCGCTCTTTAGACGTAGATATCATTTTGCTTTCGGTCGTTTTGTTGTTTTGGGTGCGGCATTTGCTCTGTTTTAATTGAATTGAATTGAATTGAGCGTGGCCAACCCGCCAGACATATCAGACATGCATTTTGCTCGCAAAGTCTGTCGTTTTTTTTTTGGTTTTTGTTTTTTTGTGTTTTTTTGCATGTGTCTCTTGGAAGGAAAATGGCAAAAGGCGTGGCACATGCACATTTGATTTTTGGATTTTCCGTTTTGGCAACAAGTGCCGAAACACTGAATGTTTTAGCATTTGCATAAATTTTGTGATCTTATTTGTTTAAGTGACATCATCCATTTCTATTCCATGACCAGGAAGCTGGTGGTTCGGTTTCACCCTGACCTCATAAAGTTTGCCGCATACTCGCACGTGGCCATAAAAACGAAGTTTTAAGTGGTTGGGGGAGAGTGACAGAGAGAGAGACTGCAATCCTTGCCAAGAGTTGCAGTTGCGAATTCTTAAAGATTATGTAACTTTATTGTCTGACCTTGTTGCACGGACACGGACAGTTGCTTTCAAACTTTAATTGAAAATGCCAAGCTTACCTGCAATGAAAAGAGAAGAAGAAAATAAATCAATTCACGATTCAGAAAAAGGCATATTTTAACGGTTCACTAAACTCTCGTTGTGTGTGAGTATATTGTGGGGTTTTCGGTTGATTGGAAAACAATTACAATAATTAATTCATAGGCCCAATATCTGCATGTGTGAATGTGTTGTGTTGACTTGCAAAATGTTGTTTTGCGCTTTATTTCGGGCATTTCACGCGTCTGTAAAAACACAATGCAAACAACAATACGATACAAGTGGCAAACAATAAGTATGTAAACACAAGTGTTGTTAGGGGCAAACAGGAAGAGGCAAGTGGAAGTGCAAAAAAAAACACAATGTGTTAATACCCTAACAAATGTATGGAATAAATAAATTATAGATGCTAAGCCTTACCCTTAATTAAACAAGTATGGAAGTTGTAATTGTTTATTGATGTCTGCGGCGTGATTGGCTACGGGCCCCCCCCCTCCGTCCCCCTACAGACCGTTTAGTAACTTAAGTGGTAGTGTAGTAGTTT
Organism: Lordiphosa andalusiaca; assembly: GCA_035044965.1. NCBI lineage: Eukaryota > Metazoa > Arthropoda > Insecta > Diptera > Drosophilidae > Lordiphosa > Lordiphosa andalusiaca. Next base: position 817,759 of record JAWNNM010002216.1, on the reverse strand, counting down.
TACTTGATATCTGATATGTTGTTGCTTTTCCACGAATTTTTTGCTGAGGCAAAGGAATTTACATTTTCCACACAACTCGGTGTTCTCTTTACCCTCTAGCTCTGCATTTACCTGGTACTTCATATTTGATCTATGTTTTTATGAGAATTTTCTTCTTGTTGATTTGATTATTTTCAAGATTTTGGTATTTTTATGATAAGTTTGGTATTTTTGTTTAATTTTGTGATATTTTTGTTTAGAGTATTACGCAAACGAATAAATTTATCTGGCCACTTTGGGGATGTGTTTAGTTTACCAGGCCCTTTAAATATTATTGTGTTAAATATTAAATTATTTTTTTTTGGTATTTTTTTTTACTTTTGAAATTTTTTTTTTTATTTTTGGAATTTTAAGGATCGAACTTATTTGACCAGAAAATATTAATATTTTGAAAAACTTATTTCAGCACTATTTATGACAAATTTATGTCTATTTGGATGTACGTTTTAATATTTTTGGTATTTTTTTTTTATAAATTTGGTATTTTTTGGTATTTTTTTTATTCATTTGGTATTTTTTTTAAGTGTTGTAATATTTTTCAGATAGAAATTATTTCAACAGAATATTTGTATATATTTTTCTTTATTATTTGGTGCTCTTTTGATTCATTTGGTATTTTTGTGTTAGAAATTGTTTAACCAGTTATCTACAATATTGCTATTATTTTTTTAAAATTTCTTTTTTAATGTATTTGTTACATATTTGGATTTTGTGTATGGTTTTCTGCAATTTTGTGGCAAAACTTTATTACCAGATACTTTTCCTATATTTATAAACAATTTTTCTCTTTATTTTTGTTGGGATTCTACATTTTTATTGTTGATTTTTAAATTTGTGGAATTATGTTGATTTATTTAGTATTTATTCAATTTTCTGGCATTTTTTTTCAATTTATTATTAGCAAAATGAATTAGATAGAGCATTATAAGGAGGTGGGATCAGAGATCAAAAAGGACCAGCATAAAGAAGTAATTGAAGGCGAAATGTTCCAAGTAACCTCAATTATAATAATAATAATTTATCATATTAACTCAAACATGTCTTCTGTCCCAACTTTATTTGCTTTTTTAGTGAAACCCACAAAATACTCATCAATATTTCAAACCAACAATTTTTTCACAGCCACAAATAGCACTTGAAATAATTTGTACATAGATAAACCAAAATTGTTACAAAAAGTTTGGCATAGTTCAAAGGATTTATTAACAGGCGAGGGAAATCATGGAAATATGTTAACATAGATGATTTTTTATATGAATGTCATAATGTTTTCTGTGTCATAAAAAAAAAAAAATACAGCCATAGTGTATCTATCTAACCAAAAAAGAAGACACCCTTCCTAATTCGGTGTCGTAAAACAAAATGCCACAAAATGTACCGAGACTCGCCATAATAACACAACGACATCGCATAAAATCCACATGCTGTCTGGATGAACACATAAAATACAAAACAAAAAAAAAGCACAGACCAAAAATTCATATTAAATTTGTCACAAGGGGCGGCCGCGGATGGATTACGAAAAACAACTGCTGCACATTCTCAATTTCTGTTAATTTCCCACTGATTAGTTGTCGGTTTTTCCCCAGAATTTCATATTGGTCTATTTTTCTTCATTTTTTTTCTGAGGCGCACATGCGGAACATGCACCACACACACACACGCACACACAAATTGTTGAAAAACTAAATTATGCAATTAATTTTTGGCCAGCCTTCCGCCTAATGAAGATTAATATGAACGAATATGTGGTTGGCATAAAAGTCTGTGCTTCATGCTAGACATGTGTAGCGTTAATGATTCGTTTAAAGGGTGTACAATAGACGGAAAGGATTGAAAACAGAGACAGTTTCCCAAATTTGTAATACTTTAAACTTGAATGCAGAACGCAGAAATGGTTTTACAGATTTGGATGAAATATTGCTCACAGATAGTTGATTACCAAAGACAATACGTGGACAGTATAACTTTCATTTAATTAAACCGCCAAATTTGCAATGAATCGCTCAAACTGCAAGAGATGACAAAGATATTAACTTCAAACATTTAAGTTTTATAACATATGCCTAGAAAACGAAAATGGTTTGGTAATGATCACCCCGCATCCCCGAGCTCTGCTGAGTCTCTGTAACAAACGCAAGCGAGGCACAACGAACCTGCAAGCACTAGACCAGCATGAGATCTAGATCAATACACATCTCAACCCACGGAACTGCTTAGACTGCTCAACATTCTCTATCGCTATGAATAAGTAGAGCGGCAGACCAACTTAAGATATGCAAAACTGCCGCAGCAGGTAAGCAATCGACGCCAGCAATTTTCTATACACATTTCAACCCAACACAACAAGCACAGTCCCTATGAAAAAGCCAAGCATCAGGCTAGGTTGCGAGCTGCAAAAACAATCGACGCCAGAAATTGGTAATAATCAAAAAACTGCTAAATCTTCGCAACATTCTCAATCGCTATGAACAAGTAGAGCGGCAGACCATGCTAAGATCTGCAAAAACGCCGGACCAGGCGAGCAATCGACGCCAGAAATTTGCCATAGACAGTAGTGGAACACGAAGACATGCTGTTGCTAAGATAGCAGCACAGCGGCGGAAAAAGAGGGAGGACCAAACAGTCAAAAAAATTTTTAAATATGCTAGAATTATATTTGAGTGTGAATTATCATGAAGTAGTCCTGTAAATTGCAATAATTCTCATTTGAGCTTTGACTTTCAAGAAGTTTCAATAGATGATCATTTTAAATGTGAGTTGCACTTCGAAAACGAGATATTTGCTCAATTTTCCCATGAGTTTAGTTAACTACGAAGACTCCCAAATGGTGAGTTGGGTCAAGAACGAACTTTAAAATGAGTTTATCTTGAATATTATAAAATCAAAAGCTCTTAGATTTAATTTTAAAATGTTAAAGGGGTCGTAGCAACGTAAAACTTACTAATAAATTAAATAAAGCTATGGCAAGTGTTTTGAAATTTCTTAATTTGCTCATACACTTCATTTTAAAGAATCAATAAGTTAAATGTGTACTCAAGAATCCGGCTCGAAGGACCAAAATGACTAATAAACTGAATAAAGCCATGGCAATACTTTTAAAGTTTCCTATATTTCTCATATATTAAATCTTTTATAATCAAAAAGTGAAGTTTTCTTAAAAAATCGTCTCGAAGAACCAAATTTACTAATAAAATGAATAAAATTATGGAAAGACTTTTGAAGTTTCCTAAATTTCGCATTCCCTAAACTTGTACTATCAAAATGTATAAAGTTTTCTTAAGAGTCCGACTCGATGGAACAAGTTTCCAAAACGCATCGCCTTATTACTATAAATATTCATCAAGCGAAAAATTTTGCGAAGATTGAAAGATTGCAATAAGTTTCAAATGCTTTAGCAAATCTAAAGTGAAAAATGTTTCAGTTTAAGAGCTGCAGCATTAAAGAGTGCAATAAATATCTAAACATTTGCAAACGCTTTAAGCAAATCTCGAGTTGAAAATGTTTCACTCCACTGGATTCTAGTACAACGCACTGAAATTACTTCTGCTTGTGGGATATTGCCCCGTTTTATCCCTTTGCCGGGGCGTTGTTCCTGGTGCGTGCGTGCGTGCGTCCGTGTGTCGTGGCGTATGCGTAATATATGTTTGTGTTTGCCTCAGGCCTAACCAGACGCATGCCAGACATTAAATATATGTGTATAATATACATACATATATATATACATACACTCAAAGTCTATATGAATATGTAAGCTATGTGCGTGTTGACCTTGTAAATAGCCACAGGCGACGATGACAGGCCGACGCCTCTGCTCCAGTCTTTTTAATTACTTTTTAATGAGAAAAAGAGGCGTGACGGAGCAAAATAAATAAAAAAAAAACAAAAAATATTGAGAAAAATCAGTTGACGACAGCCATTAAGACATAAATTTTTACCCTTACATGTGTGTGTGTGTGTGTGTGTGTGTGCGAGTGTGTGTTTGCAATTTTTGCACACATATTTTATGTGTCTCTTTTGTGTGCATTTTTATTTATATTGTCGCATTTTTCTTTGGGGGAAAAAAAAAACACAAAAAATTACAGCAACGCAGCTTTCATTTGATTTGTTGTTGTTGTTGTTGTTGTTGTTATTGTTGCTGCTGTTGTTGTTGTTGTTGTTGTTGGCTAGGGCCACTTATGGCCTCCAAAGCTTCGGGCGGCGGCGAGTTCAACAACCGACAAATGCAGCTAGCGCAGAGGGGGGGGAAAAAAAGGAGAACCCCAAAAAAAGGCAAAAAAAAAAAACAGGGAAGAGCAATGCAAAAAATTGGCATCAAACAACAGAAACTTACTTTTAGACCAGAAAGGGGTGGGGGGAGGTGCGGAGGGGAGGGGCACACATGCATTGCGCATTAAAATTGTAACGGTTTCAGCGCTTCCTCTCCCTCTCACTCACACACTCTATCAGTGTGTGTCTATCTGGCCCCAGGCGCACTTCAGCTCCTGCTCCTGCTCCTGCTCCTGCTCCTGTTTCGTCCTTCACTATCATCTCGCAGGCTCTGGGCAAGTTAAGTGCCATTCATGTGATTCTCTCTCTTTTTTTTTTGTTTGTTTGTTTGTTTGTCCTTTGCTTTTTGTTTCGACTTTTGCGCTTCGCTTCGTTTTGTGTTTCATTTATTAAAATTTATATAAATTCATTTTTATTCCTATTTCGCTTGTGTATATATATATATATATATATGTATATATCTTTTATATAAAATCTTGTGGCGTTGCCCATAAAATACGTACACACACACACACACACATATATTTATTACGCTTGTCTGAGTGTGTTGTACACGTTATGATTGTTGTAATTGCTATTGCCTCCAATGATGGGCCTCAATTCGATTCGTTCGTTTCGTTTCAGTTTCAATTCAATTCGATTCGATTCGATTGCCATTGCCCTCTGGCCAAATAAATAGCCAACTGTTTTTTCTTCTCTCTCTCCGTGTGTGTGTGTGTGTGTGTGTTGACTTTTGTGGTTAAAATGGTCGGGTCAATTGTTTTCTGTGAGGGTGTGCGTCTGTGGGGGTTAAAGTGGCGTTAAGGGTTAAGGCCAACTATATCAATTGGGGGATTTATACAAATGCTTGTGTTGAGCCCAACAAATTGGTTAACCGTTGACTATTTTCAAAGCCAGCGGCGAGTTCCCTTAAGCAGTTCACAGATTATGTAAATGTAGTCCAGCAGAATGTGACTTACATTTGTCTGAGAGTTCAGTTGATGGGTGTTAAGTGTGCGAATGTTCTGTGCTGGTAAAAACACTTTTATCTTTAACAACAGATTTTTGATCTGTCTTAAAATGTTGAGTTCCAAGTTCAAATAAGTGAGATAGTATGTCAAAGCCGACTGTTATTTACTCTGTAGTCTGTGAAGGTGTATGTATTTTGCTGCGGCGAACTTTCTCATGCTTATAACTTGCCTTTGGTTCATACCAACTTTATAAGTTCCTAGGCGAATCCTTTGGGACATGGTCAAAAGACCTTAAGAGGAAGGAAAATTCCTTCAAATGATTTGATTTGATAAGCTGGAATAAATGGGTCTTGAGGTCACTCAACAAGAGTCACTGAACCAGAATTTCTGCACTAGAGTCACTAAAGAACAATCACTAAGAAGTTGACTCTAAACCAAAATTAAAGTTTAAGACTCTCTAACAAGACTCATTGAGCAGGAGGCACACATCAAGAGTATATAAGCAAGACTCACTGAACAAGAGTCACTAAACAAGAGTCACTGCACAAGGGTCACTGAACCAAATGCACAGACCGGGAGTATCTTAGCTAAATTCACTGAAAAAGAGTCACTGCACAAAGATCACTGCACAATGGTCACTACAGAAGAGTCACTAAGTAGGAGGTAGTGACCAAAACATACTGATCAAGAGTCACTGAAGAAGAATCACTGAGCAGGAGTCACCGATCAAGAATATATAAACAAGAGTCATTGAAGAAAAGTCGCTAAACAAGAGTTACTGACAAAGGTCACTTAACAATATTCACTAAGCTACTAAACAAGGGTCTCTAAAGAAGAGCCACTGAGGAAGTGTCGCTAAACAAGAGTTACTGACAAGGGTCACTGAACAATACACACCATTAAAGAGTCAGGCATTAAAGAGTCATGAAGCAAGAGTTACTGAACAACAGGCACTAACCAAGAGTCCCTGCACAATTGTCACTACAGAAGGGTCAATGAGAACGACTCAACAAAAATCAGTCATCAAAAGTCACTGTGCAGGAATCTATGAACAAGAGTCACTGTTTAAGGGTCACTGCACAATACTTAATGATTAAGAGTCACTGAGAAAGGGTCAATGCAGCCGTAATAGTTTACTTCATGCCTGAATTCAGGCATGTTTCAGTACTTTCTATATAACTCATCCATGAGCTCAGTGAGGAAACAAAGCGTAAAATCAGGTTGTAAATCAGCCAATCAATAATATACTCTTCAAAGGGATGCTGCGAATTCAATACCAGCCCCTCCATTTCAGGGCTGATTCAGCCATGATTCAGTTCTGAGCCGAACTGAAGAGTAGTCGTAGTTTAATTTCCAAAAGAGATATGGTGCCACAATACCAACTATTAACCATACGATATACTGGATCGAAGGACCATGCAGAGAAGGAAATGCTCTTTGGGTAGTGCCAAAGAAAAAGCAACCGAACAAGGTTTTCCGGTTTCATTTCAGAAGCTATTGACATTGGCGTACATAGTACAAATCCCCCAAATTACTTTTAGCTACTATCCTATTTGAATCCTTTCAATCAATGCACCCGGCTCGAAGGACCTTGAGTAAAATGCCATATTTGTTGAGCCTTCTGTCTTGTTTTTCTGTTTAACTTGAAGAGAACCTCAAAAAGGTTTTTTTTTGTGCTGCTAAGCTAAGTTCCACCTCAAACTAACCGGCTCGAAGCACCACATAGAGAAGATAATATCAACTCTAATCACATTTACGGTGTAAAACGTTTGAAACACAGCAGCACACTTCTTATGCTTTATCCTGTCAATATCCTTTACAATATCCTGCTCACTTTTCATACAACTTTGGTTAACCTACTCTACAAAGAATTATGCTCAAAAAAAAAACACAAAAAATTATTCTGTAAATCTCATCCGCAAATTGTCTTCATTGTCTCATCTAAAGGCAAACACAGCACATCTCCTGGAATTTTGCGTTTCCCTTGAAGCCCGCCAGACAGACAAAAATTGCCAAAACGTGTTGACAGTTTAGCTGGCATTCGCCACAGGACCGGCACCGCCGAGTTGGAGGACAAGGATTTTTTTCCATTGCCTTAAGCATGTCCTTGAGCTAGAAAATTTATGGCCGCTTTAAGTTATTTTGTCATTTTGCATTATTTCGTTTAGTGTTTCTTTCTGGTTTCTGGTTTTGGTTTGTGGTTTGTTGGAAAGTGCCACGATTCATACTCATTTTCAATAAAAATTGCGCCATGTATTAAGAAAACATTTTCGTGCAATTTAAAGGCAATTTTCGAAGCAAGAAATGAACAAAAAAAAAAAACAAAACAAAAAAGAAAACCAAGAAAATTTATGCACAGAACTGTGTCGAATTTATTTACGGCCGCGCGCAATGATTATGTGGCTTAAGCGGGAACCGGCGGCAGGGCAGGGGGATGGAGAAACTGGAAATTAAATTGCAAGATCGAAACTGGATGCTGAAACTGTTTTCAATGGCATTCTTGCGGTGTACATAAATTTCAAGTTAATAGACTTGTTTCTTTCCTCAATTTATTGACCGGCCACGAGTCACGTGACTCATCCACAGCAAATACGCTAAAGTTGAGCTTAACAATTGAAACAAACAAACAAAGTTCAGGGTCAGGCCCACATCTAACACAAAATCAGATTCAATCAAGTGAAATTCGTATTCGGCACGCAAGAGATTTTCCTCGTTTTTCCTGGCCACGCCTGGGAAAATCAATTACGCGTACGCGTCGCAGCGGAAGTGGCAAGCGCTCTAGCAACAACATTGCCACTTTAAGCCGGAAATGTGCGACAGCCACAAAAGCATGCCGGGATTAGGCACTGGGGTCAAAATCTCTCTCGCAGCGAGCAGGAACGATTCTCGGTTCTTTTTTGCTGGCCACGTGCCTGACATTTCAATTAAATTGCCAAAATGGAAAAAATAGAAATATGCGATACATCCGAAAATATGCAATACCCATACCAATACTAGAAACTTTAAGCCATTGGCAATGCATATATATGGAATATTCCAGGCGCACTCAAACTGTACTGTGACTCTCAAACTGTTCTAGTGCAATTAGTGCAACGTGCAGAGTGGCTCGTGCCCAAATGATATAATTACGTAGCAATTAGTGCAACTCTGTCAGTGTCGGGGCACATGTGAGATGTGGTTTTATCACAAATTACACACAAACTCGGAAAGGAATCGAAATTCAGGCAACCGAAAGAAAGGGCGGGGCGTTGGGGGGCGACTGAGTGTATTATAAACTGTATTCATATTCAGAGGGGAAATGACTTTGTCTCGATTTTGTGCAAATTATTTGATATGAGAAATTCACAAATTGGTTTAGGCAAAACATTTGCCAAAATTAATTGCGAAATTGCATAAAGCAGAGTTGCTGCATATCAACAACATTTAATTTGTATATAATTTATAATTAAAATGATAACATTTAATACCATTGAGTGTGGTTTGAGTTGCCAATTGAAGTTTAGCATAATTTGTTTCTAAATCACCATAAGATTATGCACTCATCAAATGTTTGTTTACTATTTACTTGTAAAGCCAACGAGGTAAGAGTAAAGCCTCAAAGATTTCAAGTTGGCATTCAGAAGAAGAGCCGTTGGGCTAGGATTAGTTATACTTGAAGGATGAGAGCTTTCTCGAAGGACCCAGTGAAAATTTCACATTTTTTTGGCTATTCCAAAGTCAGTCTCAGAAGAAGCGTTGCCCTAGTGCAGATTAGCTAATATTAGTTGTAGTTTAAAGACGAGAGCTTTTTATTAAAACATCCGGCTCGAAGGACCACGCTAAGAAGATACATTTTAGAGGTTTGAGATGTATAGGAAAACAACTTCTAATGCTTGTTACCCCCCAAACAAAGTCCCGCATAAATTGTTTTAGTTTGCAGTAAAAGGAGAGAGCATTTCAATAAAGCTTAATGGAGTATCTCTCCATACCCTTTCACAAAAATATAATGTATGCCATGTCCATCCGTCCATCTGTTTCTATGCCATCTCCTCCGTCAGTTTGAAAGCTATATTCACCAAAACTTTGGACGAAGTCTTTTAGTACTAATACGCTGCACATTTGTCGGAACTGGACGCATCAGATGACTTTAGCATATAGCTGTCATAAGAACTATGGGTCGAAAAACTAGTTTTGGTGAGAAAAAATGTTGGATTTTCAATGGAAACGCCTCCAAACTTTGTGTTTCCGAGTTTGCTTTGATTTTCCATGATTTTTTAAAGTTTGGTCAACATCTTCATGGAACAGCTGTTTTAGAAAAGTGGAGCCCGAAAAGTAGTCCTAGTGAGAAAAACTTTTTTGTTTTCCATGGAAATGTCCTTAAAATTGTTATTTATTTAGTTAATATGCTCTTACACAATTCCACAAAGTTTTGCCAAAATCGGATCACTTTAGCGTATAGCTCCGTACGAACTTAGTACGAATGATCGGTCGAAAAGCAAGTTCTAGTGAGAAAAACTTTTTGGTTTTAAGTGGAATCTACTTCAAAGCTCTTACATATTGGTTTGTAAGACTTTTGCTTGATTTCACTAAGTTTGGTCGAAATCAGACATCTATATCGTATAGCTCCCATTGAAAAGTAAGGTCCGAAAAATAGACTTAGTTAGGAAAACGTGCTGCAATATAAATTTCAGGCAAGCCGGAGTTAGCTATCCTCTATTTTTATACCCGTTACTCATAGAGTACAAAAGGTGGCATCTCCGACCCCATATACTATACATATTCTTGATCAGCCGACTTTCACTTACGCAGTCGTTTGAGTTTGAAACGTACTTGGATCAAGTTAAGTTATCCCCATTTCTTTGTCGCTTGAAAAACGAACTTGATTTAAGTATGTGGTAGTAAGAAATACCAAGAATACTAAGAAATACTAATACTAGTCAGAAATACTAAGATCTAGTACGAAATAATAGACATTTTTCTCTCTGTGTTTTTTATACTCTGTACCGAAGGTACATAGAGTATTATAAGTTTGTGCAAAAGTATGTAACATCCAGAAGGAAGCATCTCCGACCCCATAAAGTATATATATTCTTGATCAGCATCAACAGCCGAGTCGATATAGCCATGTCCGTCTGTCTGTCCGTATGAACGCACAGATCTCAGAGATGGTAAGAGATAGAGGTTTGACATGTATGGGACATATGCTTCTTATGTCTCCTGCCAGATCAAGTTTATTTTCAATTTTGGCCACGCCCTCTCCCGCCCCCGCAATTTAGAAAAAACGTCATATCTCCCACAGTTTTGAAGATAGATGGCTTGTTCCTTCTGGACATATTTAGTTATTAGGATAACTTATCGATCCGCCAAAGGAATGAAGAAGATCGGATGTACGGTTTTCGAGTTATGATCAAAAGACAAGTTTTCTTGTTACAGAGTATGTTATAGTCGGGCTTGACCGACTTTCTTTCTTGTTTTTATATATATTTTATTAACGTCTCCTTATGTGGCTGCAATTTGCTTAAAATTCAGATCTTCCACAGCCTTTTAGATATATAAATTGATAAATTATAGTTATCTATCGATTTGCCAAAAGCTTGGTTAATATAGCATAACCGATAGTCGAGTTATACGCAAGCGAAAGCTCATTGCCGCCACCTTTAGTAAATTGTTCCATTCTTCTATTTCTGCGGAATTCTTTAAGGTTCTTTGACTCTTTGCACTTTTTTTATGTGATGCCCTCAAATTAATATTAGGAAATTAATTAGTTTGGTAACTTCTTGCCTTCCAGTTTGATCACCTTTAATATTTATCTGGTCCTCACTCCAGGCCATTGGGCATCATCCCCGGGCACGCACACCCACAACACACAATTTACACACAGTTCACTGCACGTTTAAGTTTATGAACTGATTTTGCCAATATGTGCATATGTTAGAAACAGTGTGTGTGTGTGTGTGCGTGTGTGTGTGCGTGTATGTACATAAGTGTGTCGTCATTAACGCTATAGAGAAAACATAAACATAACTTGGCACCAAACTGAATGATGCCGCTGGGTGGGCGCTCAAGTCAATGAACTTGCCGCTAATCTAAGCATTACATCAACACTTGGCCAGAGCCAATCAAGAAATAATATACATACACACACACACACAGGCCCTACCACCCTACCCATTCCCTTCCAATTTATAAACATTTCTTCAGCTTAATCTCTTTCATTTGAAAGAGGGCAATAATTTTTGTTGTTTTGTTCGTTTTGTGGTTAATCTCTTTGGTAATAATTTTTAATTAAGTTAAGGGGTCGAACCCGCACATTGAGCACATTAATTAAGACTTATTACTGTTGGTGCACTTTGACTCTTTGAACTTTGACCAAAAATTGTGTAAAAAGAAACTTGAGCAGCAACCACCACCTGAAAGAACTGTGTCAGCCCACTGTGACAATGGGTTACTAGCCGAACAAAGGCATTTTCGCATTTACTTTGGAAATTTGAGTAATTTAATGGATATTTCTGGAAAATCATTTGTTACTGTTGCAGGAGTAAACAAACAAATCTCTCTCCTCTCTCTCTCGCCCTCTCTCTGATGTCATTTTACAACAAAAATGAAAGGTTTTTCCTCTCGTAAAATGGTTGAAAAGTGCATCACAAGTTGTACTGCTACAAACGGTGACTCTCAAACTGCTGGTAGTCAGCCAGCCAGGCGACAGGTAGCCCAAAATGAAACACCAGGGTATGAACCAAAAGCATAAACTTGTCCAATTTTACGAGCACAGATTTATTGGCTTCCTCGGTTCACCCAATTTTATTGTTGTTCTCACTCATTGCATTCTGCATTTGCATATTTCTTGCGTCTGGCGTTTTGCCTCGTTGATTTTTATGCCCGTCCAACTCGAAGGTTAGCCGAAATGTGTAGCAGTGTAGCTGCTGGAGATTGTTTTCATGATTTTGCTTTGAAGTGCGAAGTGCCTAATGACAGACAGCGACAGTGGGAGCGAGGGCGAGAGCGAGAGCGAGGGCGAGAGGAGGACCAATGACAAATTGCTCGGCCCCAGCAGATGCTATTTGGCTGAAGGAGAGGAGGCCAAATAACGTGAGTTGGCATAAATTGTAACGGCATTTTTGTGACTGACAGCGGAGCCACTGTATCAAATAAATACACAAGTGTGACGGTGCGGGAGGCGAAGGCGGAGGAGGTACTCAGTTTTACCATGTCAAAATATATTTTCAACTTTTTGAACTCGGCTTGTCATTTCCGGACAACTTGGACGAAAACCAAATGGACAATTGACTTGTCGTTGACCCACATATTATATATGTGTGTAAATATGTATGTTTAAAAAAATAAAACTTATTTTAACTGATTTGGAACATTCAAAGTTAGAAAGCTTACCAGAAATTAGATAAAAATGAAGCAACACAAAAGAGAGAATCAGAAATTAGCCAAAAAAAATGAAGTTGGCACTGGCCAAGAAATAAAAGCAAAAAAATAAAAAGTATGTTTAATACCAAACATAGAAAAATCGTTCAATATGCATGATTTTTGGGATGCATTATTGCTAGCAAGATAAAGAACATAAGGAATTGTTTGACGCTCGAATGTATTAAGCTTCTACTTCAAAGACGGCAGCTTTCTATTACAATATCCGGCTCGAAGGACCAGGTTAAGAAAGCAAAATGGGTTTAAATTAATGACTTGAACTTGAACTTTCAAATTAAATTACTACAGGATATTCAAAAATATCAATTGGATGATTTACCTTATCCATTTGGACTGGATATGTCTTAAATATCATTTTGATCAGCCAACGGAGCTGAAAATCATCCAAAGGATATGAAAAATGATCAACATTTGAATGATTTTCCGATCCGTTGGATGAAAAAAAATCGTATTAAAGACATATAAAGTCTAAATGGATCGCTTTTGGATGAAAACGACATATCCAGTCCAAATGGATCTCTTTTGGATCCTTTTTTTTCTGTGTAGGGGCTTCTTTGGTAGGCAGGAATTCTCCTGAGGATATGAAGTCATTTGTACTGAGGTCAAGTTTAACATGGCTTATCTTGTCTAACTGCATTTTAAGTCGACTCACACGTTCCCGTTGATAATAGAGAAATGTACACGCAAAGCAGCTGAGCGGCATACCCTCTCTAGGTTTAATAAAGTTGGGAAAATTGGGCTTTGTATCCGATTATTGATAAAAGTAAACATGGAAACATGGAAATGGCCAAACCCATGACCGAGGACCCACACAAACAACAAACAAATTTAAGGATATGCACCTGAAATATTCATCCCCTTAATAAGAAGGGTTCCCAGCTAGTGAAAGTAACCAGAAAACATTCATGGGACGTTATAGCACTCTAGGAAATGTGTTGCATTGGATATGGGAACACGTTAAGAAAATCATCGACCAATGCTCCCTGGGAGATCTACTATAGAGGGCATGCATCCAAGTACGAGTCGGCGTAAGACTGCGTAGCTCTGTCATGAGATTTACTCCAGTTGAAAGAAAATATAAAGTATTATACAATTTATTTGGGTTCGAAGATGTTACCTTTTCTCTAAATTAAATATTTGCACAACTTTACTATGCCCTTTTTCTTTTCAAAATAGATTGCTACATCAATTTTTGGTATGTAGAGAAAGTTTCACCGACGAAAATGTTCATCCGGTTAGGTAAACTTTGGCTTAGGTTATTATATTTAATACTATTTTATGTTATTTTTATATTATATTTAATTAACTATGGTTATTTGGTTTTCAGAATAAGTGGTGGTAGTCAAAGTTCCAATATATAACCTAGAGATATCTATTAAGTATCATTGTTAACCAAATACACAAATATTATTAAAGCATCCGGCTCGAAGGACCTACATGGTCATGGAGAATAATATGTTCAATGGACAAAGTTTTAGCAATTGGATAAGGTTTCATGGTTTTATTTCAGAAGAAATGATTTGCCGATGAGTCTATTTCGGGCGAACATCATTGCCCAAACAGATAAAACTAATTTCAGAAGGTTGGAGGCAGTTAACTGTCTGCTTATGAGTGTCTCGCTAGTTGGCAGTCAGAGCTCGTATAATTCTATAATTATTTTTACTTATTTCATTTCCAATAAATTTTGTTATATTTTTTTTGGAATATTTTCTCAGTATCAAAGACAAGTGCAAACCGATTTTCCCAAAACTTTAAATTCCATTCCATCCCAGGCTATCAATTTCCTTGCCTTAACCAAGCTGATGGCTGCTAATTACAGCTCAACTAATCCCTCTCAGTAAGCATCACAATTCTTCAAAAAGGGAAACTTTGTAAAGCCCTTTCATGATGCGCGCGCGCCCTGCATTAGTCCCTGCCTTCCCTCCCTCCCTCCCCCTCCTAACAAGTTCGTCTTAAGCTGCCAAAAAACTTGCCAAGCCAAAAAGAGAGTTGCCACCGCCGCCCTTCTAAAAATAGTCACCACCACCACCAGGCAAAAAACCACAAGCCGAACCTCAACTTGTCGCCCCTTTTGCAGCTATTTTATACTTACTCTCTCTATGTCTCGTAGTACATTTGGCATTTAAGCTGCCAGCAGCCCGCCCGCAAAGTCAACAAGTAAACTTTGCATTTGATTTATCTCTACCAAATCCCCTCGCCTAAGTCGCCCCTCCCGGCATCACCAACTGTGGCCAGTCACTTAAAACCATCAACAGCAAATTAGCTTGAAATGCTTAGCGGGTTTGCAACAACAACAACAACAACAATAATAATAATAAAATATAGAAATATAAAACAACAACAATAACAATGTGCGATAACAACGGGAAACTGGTACTTTGTAGTATAGAAAATATACGCCCACGCCTGATAAATTGCAAATAAGCTATCGAGACGATTGAAAGCTGTGAATTGAGTACTACTCACATACACATATAGGGTTATACTTTGAGATAACGTTGGTCACTTGACTATTGGCCATTTGGTTTGGGAAGTATATATCCTTCAGTAAAATCCAACATAAAACACGGAATTTTTTCCCACTTGGGACTTGGGACATCAACTAAGGCTAATGCATGAAAATATGAGAATGAAAATACAACAAATTAAGAGTGCAGTGCTAAAGCGGCACAAAAAATTTGATAAACAAGTAAGAAAGTCGCTGAATTTTAATGCTGCGAACATTCTTTTGCTTAAAACTCGACTACCGTTTATTCTATCTTTACCAATCCCTTGGCAAATCGATGAATTATAGTGATAAGTAAATATTTCAAGAAGGAATGAACCTTCTAACTATAAAACTGTGGGAGATTTGACGTTTTATTCAAAATGCGAGGGCGGGAGGGGGCGTGGCAAAAATTCAAAATAATCTATATCTGCCTTTAAGTCTAAGAAGCATATGTCACATACATATCAAACCTTTATCTCTTACCATCTCTGAGATCTGTTTGTTCAAATGAACATGGCTTTATCGACTGGGCTGTTGATGCTGATCGAAAATATATATACTATATAGAAGAGATGATAGAGAAGATGCTGGTTGGTTTGGGTTCGAGAAGCTTAAGTAGCTTGCAGAGTAAGTGCTGAGAGCACAAAATGAGCGGTATGCTTGGAGCTCTTAAAGGCCCATAGCTTGTGTAATATAAAAATTCTTCCCACTTTATCGTTACCATACATCAAACTTTACATCAAAGATGTCAGTATTTCTATGCCAGGTTCCAAAAATTAGCGAAATATAGTACAAGACATAGGTATACTTGCTGCAGCCCTATGTTACTAGTTCCCATAACATTCAGAGCTTATTAGAGTTAAAATAAGACAAACTTGCGCTAGAAATCTTAGAAGTACCGTTTAAAGTTACTTAAATTCCAACAAATTTAATAAAAGACACCCTGTATTACTAGTACACCCAACTTTTTCTCTCTCTCTCTCTCACACACACGAAAATTAGCATGAACACTTTCAACGCCCACGTGACCATATAAAACTGACCACAGAATCTGGCCATAACTGTCCAACTTGAAACTGGCTTAGAATGGGCCAAGCCCAAAAGACACGCAATTGGCCACGGAGAGACGAGAGACTAACAGACAAAATGTGTCACTTTACGAAATTGTTTGCCATCTCAACCAACAGTCAACCGACTGGGATTGGGATTGGGGGTCTGGGTCTTGGGCTGGGACTGGGACTGGGACTCTACTCTGTGTGTTGGCAAAATAATTGAATTTTATCAAGTTTTGCGCAACCCAGAAACCTCAATAACCACCATTTTCAATTTATCAATGTCATTAACCTTAATTGGGGCGGCCAAGACGGAGACTGTGCAAGATGGAGATTCTCAACAAAGCGTCGGCATTGATTGAAAGAAACATTTGAAATTTGAGACAAGAGTAAAAAGTGTATATAAAAATATATATATATATGTATGTGTGTATATAGTTTTTACTACACACAAATGTGTAACTCGATTCCCAGTTGTAGGTTTGTTGAGTGCTAATTGAATTTGCATGTGAGTCTAGGGCCTGCATCTCATAGTTGCTCCGGCTCCTTGTTCATAATTTACAATTACAGGGAAGTGTAAATGGCTTTTTGCCTGTGCGCAGTGTTCCTGCGCTCATTTGCCCAAGTTCCTCACTTCTATTCAGCCCCTCCCCGCCTGCCCTGATTGTAGTTAATCGAATAAACTTGCAGAGGAAATGGCTCTGAGTGCGTGCTGGGCCGCTTCTTCGTCGCTCTAAGACTCTAATGGAATTTGCGCCCGGGTCGACGCTATATTGATATGGATGCTGAGCATGTTATAATTATAAGAATGCTGAGCATGCTCTTGTTTGGCACCCCACCCCGAACTGTGGCCCCCATGTGCAAAAATATTTAGCAGAATATTGCGGAACATTTGTCGGTTTTTTTTCGATGCTAGCGCCACTTAAAGAGGAACTACTCGAATCTACTTGATTATGGCGCGGGGGATGCTTAACTTGTGGTGTTGATTGCTGGGAATAGTCGAGTGTGGAGTGTGCCGTTTGCTCTAATCAACATAATTCTTATTATTTTATATGCCACACAAATGGTCAGTCGACTTAAGAAGAATGCGGGCAAATGGAGATACGCCAGTGCCAGAGTCTGAGGGAAGTGAGCAAGGACACTCTGATTGGTTTGAAGACGAAAAACCAAAAAATTGGTATCGATTTAGCTGAAGATTACAAGATTTTGTTCAATGAATTTCAGAAATTTTAAGTGAATTTCGGAATTGATCCAAAAATTTCTTAAACTAATTCAATTAAGAAAGTTAGCGAAGACTAAATTGAAAGTTTGTCTGACACATAGCAGCCATTTACAAGTTGAGAAATCGGTTTTGTTTTAAGATAATGTAGCTACCGCGAGAAAAGTGATGAGTTTTTAATTGAGTTTCAGTTGGTTAAAGTTTGTGACAAACATTTGGTGCAAATGTTTTGCAGAAAGTTAGTCTAGTTTTTTTGGAGTATTCCGTTTGTCAAAGTTTTTCAGAATTTTTTTTCGGCATAATTTTCTTAAATTTGTGACAAACTCTTGGGGAAAATTTCTAAGTAGAAGAATTTTTGGATATTTTTTCTCAAGCAAAATACATTTTCCCAAATTTGTGAATTTTTTTGGTCCAAATTTGTGAAATTTGTTGGCAAACTTTTCTAAATATTTGTTGTGGCAAATTGTTTTGGCTATTTTTTTTTTTTGGCAAAATACGTTTGTCAAGTTTTATTTGGTAAAATTTTATGACATTTTGGTCAAAGCACTTAGTAGATGAATTTTTGGACAAATTTTTTCTAGCAAAATCCATTTTCCCGAGTTTATGGATTTTTTAGGTCCAAATTTGTGAAATTTGTTGGCAAACTTTTCCAAATATTTGTTGTGGCAAATTATTTTGGCTTGTTTTGGGTTTGATTTCTTGAAATTTTGGACAAATTTTTGTGGCAAAGGATTTAGTAGAAGAATTTGTGGGAAATTTATCTTTAGAAATTTGTTGGCAAACTTCTCTAAATATTTGTTGTGGAAAATTATTTAGGCTAGTTTTTTGAGCAAAATCCGTTTGTCAACACTTTGGACAATTTTTTTTTGTAAATTTTGGACAAATTTTTGTGGCAAAGAATTTTGTAGAAAAATTTGTTGACAAATTTTTTTTATTCAAAATTCTTCATCCCAAATTGATGAAATAATTTGAACATACTTGTGAAGTTATTGTATTTTTTTTTTGCAAATTAATGGATTAGTTTGTCAGCAAACTTTTTCTTAAATTATGTAAAAATTCTATTTTTGACATTTTTTTTTAAAGTTTGTTGTCAAATTATTTGTGGACAAATTTTGTAGATGGCTCTTACGAAGTCAGTTAAATCACACTTTTATATGGATAACTCGTGACTCACCATATTCCGTTGACATGGCGCACATGGGCTGATGATGATGCGCATGCGGATGATGCGGATGCTGTGGACAAATACCCTCATGTGGATGCGGTGCTATATAGTATTCCGGCGGATAGAATTCGCCTGGATATTGTATGTAAAGCGGTCCGGGGGGTAGCTGTTGTGCTGGAACTGGAGGTCCTATGCCATTGGTGCCATTGCTAGAGCCTGTGCCCTGACTTCCGCCACTACCGCTGGACACGCTGCTCACACTACTGGCGGAAGATCCACCACCTCCGCCGTTTGGTGACACACCGCCGTGTCCATGACCGTTCTCATGCGTCTGCTGCGGCTGCTGCTGGCCATGGTGTGGATGCTGTTGGGGCGGTGGCTGTGGCGGTAACATATGATGATGATGCTGCATGGCCGCCATCAGTGCCAATTGTTGTTGTGGATGATGCAGGGCACAAACGGGCGGTACTATCTGTGCTCCCTGCGGGGGCGTGGCTGTTTGCTGCAGCAAAGGCGGCGAAGCGGGCAGCGAACAATTCGAGGAACCACCGTCCGAGGGAGAATGTTGCTGCTGTTGCTGTTGCTGCTGCTGCTGCTGTGGAGGCGGCTGCTGCTGTTGCAAATGTTGCTGCTGTGCTGGCGGCAGAGCTGCTGCTGGTACAGCTACCATATTGCAGCCAGGTGAAGCTGAATTACTGTTTAGACTTGTAGTCGAGGAAGTGGTAGATGAGCAGCTGCCACCCGCATTGCTGTTGCTATTGCTATGGCTGCTGCTAGTGTTGTTGTTGTTGTTGTTGTTGTTGTTGTTATTGCTGTTGCTGCTGCTGATGTTGCTGGTGTTTTGTTGCTCGGCAACGTTCAGTCGCACCATGATTTTCTCTAGAATTGCGTCGAGTTAAATTTGCTTTGGTTCCTTCAATTTCTAGTTAATTATCAACATTGTGGCCGCAACTTTGTTGCCAGCTTCTGTGTATTTGATTTGTATTTAATTTGTTTTTTTTTTGTTTGTTTTTATCTGTAAGAAAACAAAAATTAATATTGGGTCCATGGGGAGCGGCTGCCGCCACTTGGCTCCAACGTTTACGTTTGCTCTGAGATAAGCTATTTGATTGTGTTCCCATTCCCTATTTTTTTTTTATGTATTTTGCCTTCTTGGCCCTGCCTCAAGGTTATCGAACAGAATTGTTTCCGTCTTTTGTTTCGAAGGAGACTTTAATTAAACAGGGAGTGGAGTTTGTGATTGGCGGAATGCCAAGAACTCGATATATCGATTCATATTTTCTACATTTACACAGAATCACACAGTGAATGGAACAGATTCCGCACAAATTTTAAGTTTTCTGAGGAACACATATATAGTTTTTATATAGTTTTTACAAATATAGTTTTTATTATAAACTAAACCGATTCGTACATTTTCTAACATTTACAAGTAGAAACTTAACCATTTTTCTTACATTTTCTAACATTTACAAGTAGAAGATGCAGTAGGAGACAGTTTTAAGCACTTTGTAAGAGAAAACTGTTAGAAACCATTAGAAACAACGTGAAGGCTGAACACGCAGACGTCTGCAGCTTAGCGCACACGACCATCATGCGCTCCCGTGAAATATTGACCAAATTATAGTAAAGAATTTAGTCATATAGGCACTTATCCAGCAGGAAGTGAGCAGACTAATGCAAAGAAACATAATTATGGCAGATATATTCGTTAAATTTGACAATTATGGAATTGTACTCTGTAAGAATGGTACAGATCACAGATCTCAAAGGTAAGAGATAGCGTTTTTACATGTGCGGTACAAAAACTTCTTATCACTTAGGACTATTTATGGATCTGCCGGAGGATTCGTAAAGCTCTACCCATTATAGTATCTCAGTTTTGTAGGTATCGAGCTAAAATTTTGCACAGAGTAATTCTGCTACTGAACATCGATCGAATCGGAGGACTATAGAATATAGTTAGCATAGGAACAATCGTGTAGAAAACAATTTTTAGAGAGAAAAACTTTTTTGTTTTCAATGTGAGCGGTTCTAAACTTTTCCACTATCAACAAGTTCGACAAGTTTTAGTTCAACAAATGTGCCTTCTTTATAAGCAGCAAAGGATGGACTAAAATTATTTAAAACGAGAAAGCTAAGCTAACTTCATCTGTACTTCGGTACCCTTGCAAGTGCTCGCTAAAATATTTTCAAAAAATACTCGTTTTCCCATTTTCCGACCGATCGTTCGTATGGGAGCTATATGATATAGCCATCCGATTTGGCCCAAAATTTGTAAAATTATGTGAAAGCATAGGAAACAAACAAATACAAAATTGCAGAATGCTAGCATAAAAAATAAAAAAGTTTTTCTAACTAAAACTGTTTTTCAGACATATCTTTTGTATGGTAGCTATACCATATAGTTGTCCGATTTTAATAAAACTTGGTAGAATTATAAAAAAAAACATAGAAAACCTACGATTACAAAGTTTGGAAACGTTTTCATTGAAAAGAAAAAAGTTTTTCTCACTAAAACTAGTTTTCCGAGCGATTGTTCCTATGGAAGCTATGAGATATAGTCATCCGATCCGGTCGGTTCCGACATATTAGTAGTGTGCAGCAAAAAGAAGACTGTGCAAAATTTCAGCTCATTAGCTTTAAAACTGAGCGACTAGTTCGCGTAGAAACAGACAGACGGACGGACACATTTTTACTCACGATAAGCTTAAAGAACGTTTAATATTCAACCTAACTTCCTTTCACAAGGCATACGAAGGAAGTAAATCAGCAGCGTTTCAGATTTTCGAATTTCTGAGAATTCAATATAGTTTTTTTTTTGAATAACTTGTGTGGCTCATCAAACAAATAAAAAAGCGTCTTCGACTGCCTTGAGTTAAGTTCATTCAACTAGCTTTCGTGGAAAAACCCAGACCACCCGCATCATTAAAAGAAAATTTCAACAAAAATTACACAAAATACCAAACACATGTTGTCATAAGGCTGCCAATTTCTCCCCCCCCCCCCCAACTAAATATTTGCTTTCAAAATACAATATTTATAGTGCAAAAAGGTCTCAAAGACTTCCGTTCCAAATTTCCAGCAAAAATACAAAAATATTTCAAAAATGTGCCAACTAAATTTAGAGAGAGAATCATAAATCAAATTGGAAATTATCTCACAATGTTGACGTGAACTGAGCACAATTGTTGTCGTTGCAAATTGTGGGCAAGCAAATGGCGCATTGTGTCAATTTGACAAATAATTGAAATATTCGCACAAAAGGCACTAAACGTATGTATGTAGGTGGTGTGGAGGGGTGGGTGGGAGTGTCACCCACATGCATTCACAGACGACGACAACAACAAGGCAATGTTAATAAGAACAACAACAACACTTAAATGAAACCCCGCAAATAACAAACAACAACAAAATTAAAACCTAAACGTGTCTTAATCGTACAATTTGGTATTCCCCCGGTTTGTGTCTTGACTAAATACAACAATACGGATACGGTAACCCCCTCCCCCCTCCACCCGCCGCCCACCAGCCACGACCCCTTGTCTGTGGCGAAATTTGATGCCTGAGCTTTGTTGTTGGGTGTTTTCATTTAGCCTGTTAATGCAGCTTTACTTTAATGGGTTTCTTTTTGTTTTTTTTTTTTTTGGCCCTTTCGTACGTTTCCCGTCTGTCCGCAATTTATAGCACCTTCACCGCGCACAAACACAATGCGCTGACTGGACAGCATTTTGACAGAGGTGTTGGGTTAGTTGCATATCTGCAGGCACAAACTGAGCGAAAGAGAGGGAGTTCAATGAACTAGCCAAACAACAACTTTCATTTATTTTTTTGGGGGGGTGCGCTGACTAATGACTTAGGTCTGCAAAAAAAAGACGCCAGTTTTTACAGAAATTTCAAGAAGAAAGACTTGTAAGGTACAAAAATCTAGAAATTAGGAGATTGTTTTAGGAACATGGATGAAATGATGATGGAAACTGTCTTAAAATGAAGACAGTTTAGTTGTGCTTTCCCTATTCCTTGGGCCGACTGACTGACTGATTATTCACCCACAGCCCAGACCGCTATTTTGTAGAGATCTTCGAATTGACATAACTCTCTTAGTTTACTTATGTTGCATAAAAAAGTCCGTAAAAGTATCTATGATCGAGCTTTCGTTCTACTTAATTTTACTTTATACTTAATTTAAAGCAAAGTAATCAGTGAAAAGGTATTTTCCCTATTTGGTTGAAATTCACCCACAAAGAAAATGCCCGGAAATATCCAAATGCCAATAACTATTTCTTACCGATTGACTGAGAGTTGATAGTGAGAGTTTCACTCTGTTTGTGGGGTATGCGAAATAGTTTGAGGTTTTATTTTTGAAAACCTTGAAATTCTCCCTTAGGTGGGAAACTCCCGGAAAATTCTGCATGCAAGTAACTGTTTCTTATCCGATTGACGAAGCATATTATACGAAATTATTATAGATGGATATATGTTTTTCATCCAAATGGCTTAATGCTCCCTTTGTAAGGATAGTAGGCGACGTATTTTGAGTTTTGAGTTTACAATTCTGGAAAATCCAGCCCCCGGTTGGTAAAATTCCCGGAAAATTCTGCATTCAAATAACCATTTTTCATCCGACTGACTTAAAACTAGGACTGTAAACATATTATGAGCAATTATTTGAGATGGTATTTTCCAATGCTGCAAAATTCGCGACCTGGGAAGAAATTTCCCGGAAAATTATGCATTCAAAAAACTATTTTTCATCTGATTGAATGAAAGCCCGCTTTGTAAGGATATTAGGCAAAACATTTTACACTTACAAAAATGGAAAATCCATCTTCCGGTTGGGAAAACTCCCGGAAAATTCAGTTTGCAAAAGACTATTTTTCTTCCGATGGACTTAAAACTCTCTTTGCAAGGATAGTGAGCGAAACGTTTTGAGATCCGCTAGAAAACTAGGTTTGGAAGGATTTTGATCTCCCAAACTTGGAAAATTAGACCCCTGATCGGGAAAACTTCCGGAAAAAAACTTCTGCAGGCAAAAATTTAATTTCAACCGATTTCGTTTGTTTGTTAGATGTGAGCATTACAAGTTCTAAAACCCGCTCCCAGGGTGGGAAAATACCCGGAAAATTCTGCAAACGAAAAACTAAATCTTGACCGATTGCGATATAATTTGAGTTCTGCTTTTTGATAAGCAGTTTCACAGTATTTTCAAAAAGTTGGCTTCTACCTCTCTAAAAGTTTAACTTATGCTGAATGAAGCACAATGCTTTGCATCTACTTAGCTCATCCATCAAGTTGCTGCTGCAGTTGCAGTCTAATTGATTTAGTGCGTCTGCTGCAGCAGCAACAACTACCACACCAAGAACAACAACAAAAACAACTTCAGTTGCAACAAGGCGAATAAGTGCGACTGTTGTCACCTGTCTCAATATGCGCTCTCATGGCTGTCTCAAGTGTGGCTCCCACAACACCAACAACACCAACCTTTCCCAGACAATGACAACACGCACCTCGGAGACGCTAACGCTAGCTGCGACTGCGACGGAGGCGGATATCTACGCAGCTTTGGAATTGCCTTCATTTTACTTTTTTCTGTTTTCTTCTTTTTTTTCTATTAAATGTCAGACAGATGAAGAGTAGACATTTGTAGACTTTCTTAGGACTCCCGCCGCATTTGTGTCAAAAGTGTCTAGACCAGAATGGCTGTTGGTAGGGGGGCGTGTCAGGCCACTCAACGGCAACGCATTTGCGACACGTTGAGCGTGTTGATGAGGCCATTCTCCATCCTTCACACCCAACCAACAACCAGGGTCTCCGAAGTGTCAACAAATCCAAAAGTGTTGTCGCGTGCATTTCATTGCAGTCTCGTATCCGACCCCCGAAGTCCGCCCTGAAGTCAAAGGTTCTGTAATGTCTAATGAGTTATTGAAAAATCGTGATGGTGTATGAAAATGTTGGAAAAATAAAAGCAAGTTGACTTGTGGTAATAAAAAGTTGGATGTGGCAGATTTGTCAAAAGGAAACCACCATTTCGCCCTTGATTTGGAAACTTTGGTGGTAAATGGTGGCAGTACTCGAGGTACAATCAATCGGGCCATTTAGCAGATGATTTCTTATGATTGCCATGATTATCTATTGATGCACACGAAACCAAAACAATATTTATGGTTGTTCTTGGCTTCATTTTGCACCCATTACCTTGGAAATTGTAGAACGATTACAGAATAAACAAAAAATATATTCAGAGAATTGGGATTGATTCGGCTACGAATTCATTCCGCACCCACCATATTCCACGGTCTTATAACTTTCACCCTTTTGATCTAAACTTGAGCAAATGGCTCCGTTCAAAGAGATTTTAGTAAAATTTGTGAGACGAAGGCAAATTTCATTAATCTTGATCAATCTTTTTATTTGAAAGACAAAATTTAGAGAGAGAGACATTCATTTGAAATATGCAGTATGTAAGGTTCTCTGACTTCCACTTACTACTATGCGTGTTATTCGATACTAAGTACGCGATACTAAGTACGCGATACTTAGTACTAGATACTATAAGTTGTTAATACTTAGTTCATAACGTTGTACTTAATACTCAGTACTCGATACTCAGACTATAATACTAAGCACTCTATACTAAGAATGTACTTCATAATAAGTACTAAATTATAGAAACTCGATACTACGTACTCGATACTAAGAAATTACTCTAGATTAAGTACTCTATTTTAGCAACTCTGTACAATGTACTTGTTACTCAATACTCAGTACTCAATACTAAGTACTCGATAACCCTAAACCTCAACAAGCTCATCACAAAATAATTAAAGTCAGCGTGACGCGTGACGCTGAAATCAAATTTAAAGCCCACCCATACCTTTTGATCCGAAGCTAAAGATGTTTTGGAGTAAAAGAAGATTTTGAAAATAAATAATGTTATTTTCATACCAAAGTTTTGAGTAAAAGAAAATTGTTTAAATAATTCAAGCTATTTTCATACCAAAAAGTTGCAATTTCCCACTCAGCCTATTGATAAAAGAGCCTACATATATGTAGAAATTGATGTTCAAATAAAGATATATTTAAGTAGGGCTACATTTATAGAGGCAGAAGACGGAAATTACGCACTAAGATCGTAAAACTTGACATATTTGGTATATAAGCTTATATATTTCCACATAATCTTACAACTTCTTGGCTAATTTTATGCAAATAAATATGCTTACAAAATTCATGTTTAAATTTTCAGTGTGTTATTTGTCAAAAAAAATTTCCGAATCTACGGCTCGATCCAAAATTAACCAATAGTTACGATTCGGAAGTTTAGGGTTCGAGATTTTTGGATCGAACAAGAAATCAAAATCAAAAAATCAAAAAATCAAAAAATTGGCTTTTCGAAAAGGGAAGAGTTTCCAATTCCGATTTCACAAAATTTGATCGAAATCGAAAAAGGGAACAAGCCCAAAAGTTTCCTGTTAAGTAATATATTCCATGTGGGAGTTTTCGAGGAAAAATGTTACCAATATAATGTTAGACTCTTGCGTTTGAGAATTATTAAAAAAGCTGGAGAGTCGAGGAGTTGAAAAAAGAGAGACTATTATGGGTGGGGATTTTGTAAGTAATTCTGAACAAATAATCTAAAAAGCTCAGGAGTCGAGAAGCTTCAAAAAGAGAGGCTTTTATGTTTAGGGAGTTTTGTAAGTAATTCTACAAAATGTTTTAAATTTATTAGATTAGGAGTCAGTCGCACTAATCCAAACATATAACAAATGAAGAAACTAGGCAGAAGCTCACATTTTTTATGTCTATCATTGTTCTTAACCGAACTGAAATTTGGGGTTCGGAACAACTTTTATATCGGTTCAGGGTTCGGTTTACAGTAAAATAAAAGTCGGAGTTACGGGTTCGAACCGGTTTTCAGCCCTCAAATTCATGCCACTTAGGCTCGATTTCACATCTTCTAGAAAGCTCTATCGATCACATAATTCTACAAAAAACAGAGTAAAATCTAGAAGTATCTCCCCTTACCTAACCAACTATATATTAGTGATGGAATCGTTCCATAAATAAACTAAAAATAATGTATAAAGAGCATACAAATGCAACAGTTAAAAAGCCACAAATTGAAGTAAATTTGGGGCTTTTCTGTTTGTTGGTTTGCAGACACTAAACTGTTTGCCTTATTTAAGCTCGTATTATCTACTCGTCCGAATGTCTTCAGGTGCATTCCTCAAGTAGCTCGCACCTGCACC
This sequence comes from Lordiphosa andalusiaca, assembly GCA_035044965.1. Taxonomy (NCBI): domain Eukaryota; kingdom Metazoa; phylum Arthropoda; class Insecta; order Diptera; family Drosophilidae; genus Lordiphosa; species Lordiphosa andalusiaca. The sequence goes on along the minus strand of JAWNNM010002216.1, from coordinate 790,912 downwards.
TATTGTATGTATTCCTCCCCACCCCCCCCCCTCCCCCAACCACCAGTTTAGTGGGCCAAAAATGTTGGCATTGCGGATTCCGGATGCCGCGACTGTTTAATGTTTCATTGCACTCCAGTCAACACTTTCCCATTCAGAAGCTAAACTAAAGCTGCTTTTTAGGCTTTGCCACAACAAATGGCTTACTTTGTTGTGTGCAGGCCGCAAAAGAAAAAAATAAAACAACTACAACAACAGAGGCAATTTTTCTAACGGTAATTTCTAACATTTACCTAGTTACCGTTAATAGACAAGTTGGCCAAGTTGGCCGAGGCTGCAACGTGAAACGGCCAAGACATGAAAAAATGCAAGTAGGTAGGTAGGAGAGGTGAGGAGAGCGGGCAGTGGGGGCAGTGGGAGGGAGTAGTGCAGCAACAGTCAATGGCGGCCATTTCACAGCTTTCTTTGAGCTTTGCGCTCGAGTGCGTCTGAAGTCGGCAAATGTCTGGACTGGAAATTGCTGGCAAGGCTGCTGATGGCTGATGGCGACGACTGAAGACTCTCGACTCTCGACTCGACTCGACTCGACTCTCAGGTGCGTTTTTGTCGTGCCACATTTTCTGTGTGCCCATTTCACCGCCCATTCTCAATGACTGGTTATTGGGTGTTCCGTTTTTGGTTCAAAGAGTTTTGGCTAAATAATTTGCGGTTGCAGATGTTGTTGTTGTTGGTTTATAAGCCAAATTAATTGCATAAGCAAAACCAGCCGCATGCCTCAATAATTTCCTCATGTGACGTTTTTCCACCAAACATTTTCCATACACACAACTTGCAACCTGTTGCTACCACTTGGCCACTGGCGCGACAGCTTCTTCGCTTAATTACTGTGGTTGCCACACACACACACACACACACACACACACACACACAATCGTATGTTAATGATTTGGGTTTTCGGTATTTCTGGTTATTGTTTGCATTTGTGTTTTTGCTACTTTTGTCGTGTTTTCCAGCTTGCATAAGGCCCGCAATGAAAACAATGCAATCTCCCATGTTGCTGGCTAATTACTGCCATGGAGATTGCATAAAAAACAACAAAAAGAGAGAAAAACTATTCAAAAACTTTTGGATTCATATCGTGCATATGTTCACTTGTACTTGTGCGGGTGATGATGGGCAAAAGTAATTGAAAAACTACTGGAGGAGCAGGAAATATCAAGTGCAAATTGCCAAAAAGTTATTATTTTCTTTATTTATGTGTGCAGAGTGTCCATAAAAGCTTTGGTGGATAATGAGATTGTGTTGGAAAGTGGTGTTGTCATGTCTCTTTCGGTAGCAGATGCGACAGAGTTTAAGAGGATTAAATGGTATATTCTTATATTTTATTTGTGATATAAAACATATCTAGAAGAAGGTCATTCCGTATATCGCTCAACTATCACCAAACTATCGTACAACTCTCACCAGTAAGCTTTAAGAGCTTTAAGGTAATCATTGATTCCTGTTATGTTATGTTTCCTGTTGTACTTGTGGCACTAGTGGGCTTCCAAACTAAATACAAATACAATTACTACTTAAATACTCCCCGTTTATGTACTCTATCATCAAGATAATTCACAGTTCACTGCTGATTACAATATTTTAGCATTTATAATCAAGAATAATTAAAGCTTTCAGGCTCAATTACTGAATAATTACACCTAACCGCCATAATAACTAAAGTAATTGTAAAAGAAATACAATTTTTTTACTTAAGTAATTAATTTGTTTAATTGATTACAGAATCAAGTTATTATTACGTTTAATTAATATTAGCTAACAGAAATTCAGATAAATTGAAATTGCAATTGTATTAGAAGTCGATTATACAGCCTTGTTAATTAATTACTTCTTTAACATTTTTATTAAGGATTTTTGGGTAATTAAATATATTTTTATTGTAAGTATATTGTGTTTAATTACCAAGGAATTGAGATTTAATGTACAATTACTAAAGAATTGTAGGGGTAATGAATTTTATTAGGGCTGCAACACCAATTATTGCAGGTTCTAGGCAACACTTTTCCAATGTTTTATGTAAGGAAATTTGAGGTTCGCGATTTACCAAAAGAAGGAACCCTAATAAACTTCGGATCCAATATTCAAAATAATATTCAGATTTTTGTTAAGCTGTACTTTCACTGGTCTGATATCTCATAAGAGTTTCTCAAATGAGAAGTTTATCAGAAGAGTGTATTTGTCAATCTAAGAAGTATCTAAAAAATATATGAAAAGCTAAAAGAGAAGTATGTTATCTGACCTCTCTTAAGAGTTTTTCTACAAATGAAAATATGGCTTTACTTTTGATAAGATCAAACTAAGTAGAAAAAGTCCAATCAACTGAGAATACAGGCGATGGTACTACTGATAAGGCAGTAAGCGGAGACTCCCATCGATTTGGTTTTTAAGACATAAGATTTTAATATACTCTGAACCAACGAAGTTGTGTTGCACACCCGGCCACCTTCGCTAGCTATTGTGGTCAGCCTTGAAGTAACTGGGCATTGTAAAAGCATCTCAAACTTTGCCATTAAGCTGTAATTCCGCCATTTGCTATCCGATCTTAATGAAAACTCGAATTTTGGACGCTAAATAAACTTAATAACACACCTAAGCTTGTCAAAGCGCCCTGACTACAATTCAGTTGTACAAAGAATTTCAGTGTTTTATTTGTAAAATCAATCAAAAAAAATATGTGATGGTAAACTTTTCAACATAGTTTTCAATTAAAACAAATATCATAAATTTGACATGCATGTTGTTCAATCAACTCAACACTTTCCAACTACCTGGTTGCTCGCTCGGCCCACCCCTCGTGCCCTTTTCCAATTAGTTGCCAGTTGCAACATTTCGGTATCCACCCACTCGGTACTTCTACTATTAATTAAAACATTGTCTGACACATTCAGTGGCAGTCAACAATATATGTTTTACACTGTAAATTACACGCCCATGGGAATTGGAGGAATGGTACACACCTCTGCCCACCCCTCCTCGGCCCAGCGGGTGTGCCGGCACGTATGCAAAATAATCCGAAAATCAGATGGTAGATGGTTTGGGTTGGTAATGGGAACTGTGCCCAGGCACGCATATGCAGTTTGCGGTTTTTCGAATTCTCCCCAATAACTAAAACTTGCACACGGACTGAGGGCGTTTACTGTTTGCCGGAGGGCGTGGCAGCAGTGGCTCGAGTGTAAGCCACATAAATGACTAAATGAATGCCCCCGATGCTATGCCACATCACACAAATATGCGGGCGGGGGTGAAGGAGGGGCCTCGCCACTGCATTATGACAATGGGGAGCGAAGCGCAAAAATATTTTATAATCATTTGCGAGTTATGCGGGTGGGCAGAGCCAGATTTTGCCATTAATAAAAATCAATTTGTAGTCAAAAAGTGCCCAGGACGCAGCATTTTATGATCACCGACGACGACTTCATACAGTTTTAATACAGCAACTACAGAGTTACAGTCGCAATCGCAGCTCGTCTTGTGTTATAAATTATTAAAATTTATTGAAGTTTGGCGACAGACCTGACAACGAGGAGCTAAAGGGCCAGGCCATAAACTCTAAAATGTAATTTAATTGTTGTCGACAGTAAAAACTTATCTCATAAATGCAGCAATCATGTCTGCACATGGCGACCGTGACAGAGATGGAGATGGCAGCGAAGAGTTGCGCGCACATTTGTGTCTGATTATGACTTTTTAATAATTACATTCTTTTGGGTTTTCCCTGTTTTTTTTGTGCTTTTGTGTGCTGTGGAACGCCAACCCTAATTGCTAGAAATTTTCATTTGTTCAAGTGAAAAATTAAAAGCAAGCATTGAGGCATGTAATTAGCAGGCGGCATGTGAACAAACTAACAAAAAAATAATAAAAAAAAATGTGTGGAAAGCATGAACATACCAATTTCAGAGAAATTTTCATTAAAATATATTATTAAATTGAAACTATAATTATTAAATTGAGGTTGAGAGAAAAGACAATTACTTAGTACCGTACTGTAATCAATTTTTACTTTTTCAAAGGGCCGGAAAATCTAAAACAAACGGTTTTTGGCACCAATTAACAGAAAAAACGGCAACATAAAAAAATAGAGGAAAGTTAATTTCAGCTTGGCCGAAGTTTGTATACCCTTGCAGCACGAACGACATTTCCATTGAAAACAAACAAGTTTTTCTCACAAAGACTACTTTTCCATGACAACTATACTATATAGATGTCCGATTTCGATCCAACTTGGTAGAATTATGAAAAAGCATAGCGGACTAAGAAATACGTAGTTTGGAGGCGTTTTCTTTGAAAACAAAAAAGTTTTTCTCACTAAAACTAGTTTCTAGACCTATCATTTCTATGGCAGCTATAACCTATAGTCATCCGATTTTGACATAACTTTAAAGAATTGTGTGAAAGTTTATAAAATAAATATATGCCAATTTTAAAGACGTTTACATTTAAAACAAAAAAGTTTTTCTCACAAAGACTACTTTTCTGACTCTACTTTTCTATGACAGCTATACTATATAGATGTCCGATTTCGACCCAACTTAGTGGAATAATGGGAAAACATAGCAAACTAAGAAATACAAGGTTTGGAGGGGTTTTCTTTGAAAACAAAAAAGTTTTTCTTACTAGAACTAGTTTTTCGACCGATCGTTCCTATGGCAGCTATAGCCTATGGTCATCCGATTTTGACAAATCTTTAATGAATTGTGTGAAAGCTTATAAAATAAATATGTGCTAATTTTAAAGAGGTTTACATTGAAAACAAAAAAGTTTTACATTTTTCTAACCTTACTTTTCTATGGCAGCTGTACTATACAGTTGTCCGATTTCAACCAAACTTGGTGGAATCATGAGGAAGCATAAAAAAATAGTAACTACGGAGTTTGGAAACGTATTCATTGAAAAGAAAAATGTTTTTCTTACTAGCACTAGTTTTTCGAGCGATTGTTCCTATGGCAGCCATATGTTATAGTCATCCGATCCGGCTGGTTCCGACAAATGTGCAGCGTATATATACCAAAAGACTTCGTGCAAAGTTTGGTGGCGATAGCTTTAAAACTGACGCAGAAGATATCATAGAAACAGACGGACGGACTATATCGTCTCAGCTTGTCATGCTGATCAAGAATATATATACTCTATCATGCTGATCAAGAATTAATATACTTTATGTGCTTCCTTCTAGGCGTTACCAACAACTGGACAATTTCTTTATACCCTCTGCAAGGGTGCAAAAAAATTTGCTCAGCACCACCATTTTTCTAATTCCACACAAAAAAAAAACGCCCACGGGGCACAGGACGGCCACATATCAGAAATTGTTTGTGCATATGGCAAACGACAATCGGTGCATAAAATATTTCTATTTTTTTTTGTATTTTTTTCTTTTTATGGTGTTGATTTGTTTCGAGCAAATTTTTGCAATTGCTGAGCTGCTGGCGAAAAATGAAATCCAAAATTGTATATGAAACTCGTGCTTTGCACTCGTGCACTTGCATTGGCTGGCGAGTTTATTAGTTGATAAAGTTTTTCTGTGTGACTGTGTGTGTGGAAATTGCTTTTGGTATAAACAAGAAAAAAACTGAACTGGGAACTCCAAGTTGGTTTTTACTATGGCCAACAAAATGCTGCGCCCTCCTCGCTCTAATTGGAAACTTTGCGGCAGTGCCGAGAGTTTTTTTTTGTGTTTTTTTTTTTTTGTTTTCAATTATATGCCGAAAGCAGCAAATGCATTTTTTCGCACTCTGCACACAGGTTTTTATATTTAGTTAGCACTAGTTATGCAGTTTTCCAACTTATTGTTTGTGTGAGAGTTTTTTTTTTTGGTTTATTATTTTATTTATATTTTTTTTTTTAATAATGTCGTGAAAATAATATTCCGGAACTTGAATTGTTTTGTAATTTATATTTCAGTTTTTTTTTTTTGCTCTTCTATTCAAAATTGAACATTTATGTAAGTGGAATGAGAAAGAAAAGAGTTTTATTTAGAGATCGAAATATGTTGGAGGGCTAGTTCCCAATTAGACATAGACTCTCATGTTCCAAAAAGTCTGATTTCAATTTAGTCGGGATCTTTTTGTTTATATAAATTGTACCTCTAACTTAATTCTTAAAAAAAAGAGACAAAATTTCATGGTTAAATCCAAAATTATTATTATTTAAGTACAAAATACAAGTTGTAATTGGTTTACAAAATCAAGAGGATGCGTTCTTAAATGAAAACTCTGAGATGTATATCGTTTCTCTGTTGTGTGAGATATTTTATGGTGTCCCTAAATAAAAGTTGTTTTTGTAAAACTTTAACAGTAGAGTGAGATATTATCGACCTCTGATTTTGTTACATCATCAAATCATTCTGATAAGCAAAACCTTTAAAATTCTTGAATAAAAAAATATATATATATTTAATAATATCGTTCTTAGAATCGGGGCTGCAATCCGATTCAAACCGTACCGGTTCGAGCCCGGAACTTCCACATAATGTAAACTAAAACATAAGCCGAACCAACCAACTAATTGACTATACACAGCACCAATAGGGCCAGACGTGAGAGCTTCTCTCAATCTATTGGCTTATGTGCTTACATTTTTGCACAAGAGAACGGAGCCTACAGTTTAACGCCGCAACCGAACGGCAGAGGTTTGAGAAGCTTTTCCCTGTCGATTTACTTCAAACTGGTGAAGGTGACCGGGTGTTTACATTTATTAAAGAAATAAAAATTGAGGAAACTTAACTTTGGCTTGGCTGAAGCTTGTATACCCTTGCAGAACATTTCCACTGAAAACAAACAAGTTTTTCTCTCAAGGAATACTTTTCTGACTCTACTTTTCCATGACAGCTATACTATATAGATGTCCGATTTCGACCAAACTTAGAGGAATAATGGGATAGCATAGCAAACTGATAAATTCAAAGTTTGGAGGCGTTTCCATTGAAATCAAAAAAGTTTTTCTCACTAGAAATAGTTTTTCGACCAATCATTCCTATGGCAGCTATAACCTATAGTTATCCGATTTTCACAAAACTTTGAAGAATTGTGTGAAAGCTTATAAAATAAATATGTGCCAATTTTAAAGAGGTTTTGACAACAAAAAAGTTTTTCTTACTAAAACATTTTTCTAACCTTACTTTTCTATGGCAGCTATACTATATAGATGTCCGATTTCCAACAAACTTGGCAGAATCATGGAAGAGCAAAGCAAACTAAGAAATTCAAAGTTAGGAGACGTTTCCATTGAAAACAAAAAAGTTTTTCTTACTAAAACTAGTTTTTTGACCGATCGTTTCTATGACAGCTATATGTTATAGCCATCCAATCCGAACGGTTTCGTCAAATGTGTAGCGAATTTGTACCAGAAGACTTTGTGCAAAGTTTGCTGGCGATAGCTTTTAGACTGACGGAGAATATGGCATAGAAACAGACGGAATGTGCAAGAAGCTAAACCACTGAACAGTCAATATTTAGAATCAAGATATAATCATGTGAACAACTGAACAAATCGAGTAGTTAAGGAGTAAGGATCTCCATACTAAACCAAGCTGTCATTTGTTGTCAACATTTTCAAATGGACTTCTAATCTACATAAACACTTGCCAGATCAAGCGTTAATATCTCACATAATTACCATATGATTAGATGTCATTGTTAAGCGTTGCTTTATGTGGCCTTTTTTGTAAAATCACAACACGCAATGCGTATAAAAGGCACATTACCAGTGCGTGATTTCTATATTAATATGAATATAAACTTCCACTTGACCAGCACCACAACCACGACAAGACCAGACAGCGACTCGGACTCAGACTCGGAGCGAACCATTTCTCTAGGCAAATGTCATAAATTTTGTATTCTTTAGCCCGCCTTTTGCTAAATATATTTTATTATAATTTGTCATATTTTGTCATTTAGCATTATAGTTGTAGTTTTCTGTCCAGTCCAAGGGAAGGATGAACGAAAAAATTTGTAACTAACGGACACAATTTTTCGCATATCTCATTTGTTTTGGGCCGTTTCTAATGTCGGCGCCACACACTAACACGAACACACATATGTGTGTGTGTGTGTGTGTGTGTGTGTGTGTGAGTGAGCCGCTTGACAACAGTGAAAAAGAAACGGAAATGCTGCTGCCTGCCTGCCTAACGCACCACCAAGCAAACCCCAAACAATGAGCCTGGGCCAAGTCCATGCCAGAACGGACATGCCAACAACAACGAGAAAATTTCAGTGGCTGTTGCCAAAAAAAGAAGAAAAAATCTTATATAGAGGCAGCAAGCAGCAGAAGCAGCAGCAGCAGCATCAGCAGCACCAGCAGCGGAAGAGACTTGACAACATACGCAACATGGGCGAAAAATGAGTGGCGACGACGGCGACGACGACGACGACGACGGCGCACATGTCGTATGAGTGACGAAACCAGGCAAAAGCCAAACTCCGAGGCAGCAGTCTAGAGGCGTACACAGATTTGATAGTTTTTATCGATTTAAGTAGATTTTTGGCCTCACACACACACACACACTCAAATGGACATGGTACTGAATATGCCACAGCAGAGCGATATGTACTATAGACAGCTTTGCCTTCCTTTTTTTTTGGCAAACGTCGCGGCCCCAAACAAATAAGCATAAAACAAAACCAACAAAATTTGGTTAAACTCAGTTCAATGATGAACCCAGGGAATACCCATTCACAAAGGTGCAGGGTTTTCCTCCTCTCTTTCAAGGGATTTGTTGTTATGCGATAAATGGTTTTCTTTTGTCCCTAAGCATTGTGTGAGTATGCTTGTTTTAGTCTTTGATCCATTGAGATGGTAATCTCTACCCTCATAGTAAAAAAAGGATATTAAGAAATATCCATTGAATGATTTCATTTTTTGATTTGACAATATCCATTTAATGTTAAATGGATCTAAAATGATCATCCAACGGAGCTGAAAATCATTCAAAGGATATGAAAAATGGAAATTTCAATAATTAAAAGGGTATTAGGAAATATCCTTACACTCATAAAAAAAATTAGCCCTGGAAATTAGAAATTCTCCTATAAAATCCGTCCTAAGGCGATTCACCCTAAAATTACGAAAACTTTTTCTCATTTATGGAAAAATTTTCTGAAACTTTGAATATTTTCCATTAATGAGAAAATATTTTTCTTAATTTTAGGGTGAATCGCCTTAGGACGGGTTTTAAAGAAGAATTTCTAGTTTTCGGGGCGAATGTTTACTGAGTGTATGATTCTATTTTGTATTTTTTTCTGAATACTTTTATACTAAAAAAATTCGATATATCTGAATAAAAATCAATCCCAACCAATGTCGTAAGTCGAATTATTGACTAGAGTCGGATTTGTTGGTCCCGTAGATCTTGTCTTAATCCGTATTAAGTTCAGAAGATCATGATTTTAGCTCGGTACATGCTTATTTCGAACCACTCGCGGGATTGTTTTTGGTTTATTAAACAAACCTTAATTCATTTAATCCATAGCTGCTTTCTAGTTCCAAAAATAAAAAAAAACAATAAATGGTAAGAAATGTCCAAAGACTGACCAAAAATTTCAATTAAAAAGGAATACTCATAGAAGCCCTTGCTTATGTGTTTGTATACCCATTTAACTGCAGTGTATTGATGAGAGAGATATTTTTCTCTATCGTTTTCTATTGTAGTCCACTACTTATTTAAGTCTTGATGCAGAATTATCGGATTTTTTAGTAGAAGCCACAAAGCTGTACACGTTTATCCGTAAATAAGTGGCGAAACTATGTGTTAAGTGTTACAACCAAGAGATCACTGTTTTTTTGTTGAAATTTAGCTTTTTAATGACTTACACGGATGCTTGTTAAACCACCCTCGTATATGCAATCGGAAAATATATCGGTTTAGTGATTGGTTTAATGGTGTGAAACCTATGAGCCACCCTTAAGCTAAAGCTAAAGGTACCTTGAATTCAAAGTTTTATATTAGACTCAAAAGTATCGAAAAAAGCAGTCAAGCAGTGGCGTAGTCCGAGTAGGAGGGGTGGTTAAAAGGTTAAACCCAGACTAAATATGCATTTTTCTGCTAGATAATAGACTTAAGCTCTATTTTCACTTTCATGATATTTCGAAAAAAGTTTCTGATATGAGAAATGGGACAAGTGTAATCCGTCAGTCTGAGAAGCAACAAAATATATGAAAAGCTGCATGGCTAGCTGAATTCTCTTATGAGTGGCAGCAGTGGATTTTGTATATTTTTATAAAAAATACATATAAATATTATATTAATGTTTATCTTAACTTTTGTCTTTTGCTGACGTTTGAACTTATTGAATCAAATTTTGAGCCATGTTGGAATTGAATGCAGATTTTTTGGTATTTTATTAACAGAAAGGGTCATATAGGGTGGTGTACATTCCCATTAGCTTGCTAGGATGAAAATCTGCTTAATCTTATGCGTTTCAGGAGTATTCCCAGAGTATTCAAAACAGAAAAGCAAACATATACTAAACCAAATAGAACAAAAAACTGTACCGAACCGCTGTGATGTGTTCTTTATTCGAACCACGAACCTAACCATTGTTCTGTTTGAAGATGTGTATCAGAACGAAGGTAAAAGCTAATTCGATTCTGTTCGTCGCCCTGATCAAGAAAACATATGTATTATGTGGTGGGGAAATGACTATTTTTTATGCGTTGCATGCTTTTGAGTAAAACTAATAATACCCTTTGCAAGGGTATACAAATAGTTCTACATACGGTCATCTTCACCAGCTATTAACTATTAAATATCTTGCTGTTTGAGTTCGGCTGTAGTTTTCTTTATGAAGTAAAAGCAGAGATTTCAAATGCTCTGAAAATAGAATTGGTTCGGTTTACTGGATCACAGAAGCTTGAAATCATCGAAACCAAACCAAAGTTTGATAAATCAACTTTTCCCACATTAATTCCCAAAAATCAATCAAAAATTCTTTAAAAACTATAATAGCAAACGTCACAGTTGCAAGTTAACTTTCCATATAGAGGCGGCTAAGTGAACTCTTGTGTCCGTAATGATGTTAACCTAAATTCAAATACACATACTACGATTGCTGTGCCAGTGGCAAAGCCTCTGTCCGAGCGAGGGTATCTAACCCACAGGGCAAGCTCATTTTCGGCATGTGTGGCGCGTGTGTGCGATGTGCGTCTGGCTGAGTCTTGGCAAATGCCGGTATAGATAAGCACACACAGAGACACACACACACACACACACAGAGAGAAAGAGAGGAGGATGTTAAAGGGTTGGGGGTGAAGTTGTGACAACAGAAATCAAAACTCAAAGTTTTGCGTATAAAGCATAAAGCTTAGACCATGAATTGTTTAACTTTGTAGCACACACACACGAGGAGCAGAGGAAGTGTGTGCGTGTGCCACTCCCCCCTCCCAGCCCAGCCACCTCCTTTATCAACACTCCAAGCAAATGCGTAAAAATTATGCCACAGCTTGAACGGAGGGGGGAAACCAAAAAAAAAAAAAACCCTGCGGAACTGGGAAGTGGACGCTGGACAACTAATTTACTTTTATTTTATACGCTCCACGTTTTTTGTGCCACTTCTACACAGAGAGAAAAAGGCGTTAAATATTTTTTATATACGTTAAGCTACATGGCCATAATTTATGCGCTTTTTGCGCATATTTACGCATGGCTAACAGAAACTATCCGGGAATGCGCACCCAAACCAATTCCCTGGCTAAATGCGCATAAATATTAAATGAGCTTGTGGAGTGTATCAATTGTTGTTGTAGCGCTATTATATTTCCTATTCCCCATTGTTGTAGTTGCTGCTGTTGTTGTTGAATGCGGCTGGTAGTGTGTGCTTGTTGTTGTTGTTGTTTTTTTTTCTCCTTTTCTTTTTTGGAGATGATGATTTAGTTTTCAGCACTCTATTGCAATAAATTCCATTTGCCAGGCCATTTTCTCCAACTGGTTTTTCGGGGCGACTCTCGTCTCGGTCAGGATAAGGGCGGAGGGAGCAGCGATTTTCCCGGGTCTCCGCTTGGCACTCAGCATTATAAATTGCCGCCAGGAAGATGGGTATGGCATTGCAAGCCAACAAAAACTTATTATATACAATTGTATGTACCAAGTACGAAGCAAGCGGGGGCCAGAGGGGTAGGGGGAAGCCCTCCTCTAATAAATAATTATCGTATTGTTTAAGTCTCGAATAAAATGTCATAAATCATGTCGTTTTTTTGTTGCTGATTTTGTTTTTTTTTTTTTTGTTCTTTTCTTATTTTGGTCTTTGGGGGCAACCCAGACGCGTCGCGCGAGATATTTGACTCTGAATTATTATCATCAGCGAATCATCAGACTCTCTGATAAGCAGAATGGCGACGGACGGGAGTGGCAGGAAGGGAGAGAGGAAGAGCGTTTTGCTTCAACTTTCCAGAATGCACTTCATTTTCAGTTGATTTAAGACCAACATTCCGCAAAGTGAGCTGTAGATTTTTACAAGTGAAGTGAGCAGCTTAGCTTTATATCTGTTCCATGTTTCATTTTGGTGAGTTTCTATACATCCTTCAATGAAGGAGGGATGCCAACCCAATTGGCCACAAATCGAACCAGTGTCCTTTTCAACACATTTTGAACCGAACCGCAAACCACACAGCAAAACAGTTCGGTTCGGCTCAGCTTAGCTCACTTAGGGCCGTTTTCTCATCTTCTAAATAGCTGTTATATGTAAGATAAACTTACAATTCACTCTGTTGTATGTTAATATATGTGACAGATAGCTTTATTTAGAAGATGTGAAATCGGCCCTTAGAAATGTTAATACTTCAAGCTCTATGATTCTGCAATGGTGTTCAGAGATCCTTGGAATCCTTGTGTATCTCACTTCCTCTACAATATTCTCAATATTCTATTGTGTTCTACAGCTTAATCCAACATTAGCCAAATGATATTTAATAAGCTAACTTCGTCTGTGCCAAAGTTTTTATACCCTTGCAAGTGCTTGCTTAAATATTTAAAAAAAATTCTCTTTTTCCCATTTGTCGACCGATCGTTCATATGGGAGCTATACGATATAGTCATCCGATTTGGCAAAAAATTGTAAAATTATGTGAAAGCATGTGAAACAAACAAATACAAAATTGCAGGATGCTACCTTTGAAAACAAAAAATTTTTTCTAACTAAGACTGTTTTTCAAACCTATCTTTTGTATGGCAGCTATACCATATAGTTGTCCGATTTTAATATAACTCGATAGAATTATCAAAAAACATAGTAATTCTACGATTACAAAGTTTGGAGACATTTCCGTTGAAAAGAAAAAAGTTTTTCATACTAAAGCTAGTTTTCTGACCGATTATTCCTATGGGAGCTATGGCATATAGTCATCCGATCCGGTCGGCTCCGACATATTAGTAGTGTGCAGCAAAAAGAAGACTCTGTGTAAAATTTCAGCTCGAAAGCTTCAAAACTGAGAGACAGACAGACGGAGGGACAAAGCTCAATCGACTCAGCTCGTCACTCTGATCAAGAATAAATATGGTTTATGGGGTCGGAAATGAATATTTCTATGCGTTGCAAACTTCTGGCCAAAATTATTATACCCTTTGCAAGGGTATAAATATCAATATGTGTTTCTAAGAGCAATTATTTTTTGTCACTCCGTGTTTAGCCCACTCGAGAACATGCCACGTGCAGTTGTGTGTGTGAAAAACATGGTATGCCCAAAACCAAACCTAAACAAAACGGGCATTTCTTTGCTACTTATAGATTGTCACTGCGAATGCCAAATTAAAAGAAAATTAAATTAGTTAGAATTCAATTGGCACAGCTCAATTGAACATTATTGGAAATCTTCCCAGCAAAGCATTTGGGCTTGGAATTTGCCATTCAAAACGGTGGCTTCGATCAGTGGCGTAAGCAAAGAGGGAGGTTTTATGGATGTTAAACTAAAGATGTTTGGATGTAAGACTAAAGAAATATGTCTTGGAACTTGGAAAAATTCTCTGTTTGACACTGGCTTTGATGTTTTTCATTTGCACAGACGTCTCGAGTTAAAAAATCGAAGCCAAATAGCTGAAGATCCGAGTTTTAGTTGTCTAATACCAAGCCTAATGGCAATGACCGCTGTATCTTGAAGTTTACTTTGTTGACGTTCACATTTCTTGCTGCCAAAATTGACCTTTCTGTACGAGAAACTCGTATGTTGTCTTCTTTTGACTCGCATAACAGCTGTGCTGGTATTTTGTGATTTCAATGGGTATTTGTTGCATTTATATTTGGTTAAATAACTAGACTGACTCACTGAACTCTCATAGAGGTCAGCGATTTTGAAATCTTCGTAAAACCCCCCGGCACTCTCAAGAGGTCAAACCAAAAATAGGCCCATTTTACCTGTTACATGGCTCAAAAAATTGCGTTTGAACCCAAACAGCTTGCCCTTTTGGCCAATGGCCTCTCTAAAAACCAGTCGGCACACGCACCGAGCGAACATAAACCAAACAAAAAAAAAAACCGCCCAAGAGAAAAAACACAACTCAAGTGTTAGTAAGTAAGTAAAATGCTGTATATGAACCGTGTTGTTTGGTGTCAACTTTTGGTTTTCACTGGTAAACAAATTGATTTTTAGTTGCAACTAAAAACCAATCTGTTTACCATTCAGGAACCACAACTGATTGTCTTATGTTAGCTAAAAATGGTTGTAGTTGTGATCTCCTGTAATCTTCAGCTTTCATAAGTGATGCACCGACTTGGCCAAATTCAACATTCGGCTTCACCAATGTGGCACTTTGGACGGAGTACGAGCTGTGTGTGGAATATCGCGGATCGTTTCGGGCCCTATCGAAGGCTGCCTGCACCGCGGCGCGTTTGTAGCGCTTCACTTTCGCCTGTCCCAGGACACCGGTCTCCAGCAGACGTGTCTGTTTGGGATGGCGATTTATCCAGGTCCAGGGTTTAGTTTTATCAAAGGGTTCGTGCAATAGGACAGGAATGGGTGCGCCATAAAAGCGTCGGCTGGGCCGAGTTTCGGTGATGCTTTGGGCAGATGGCGTTAGTGTCTTTGGTGCGGTGGGGATGCGGACGGGATGAGTTTGTGAGAAGAGTCTGTGTGCGGTTTTTTTGTTCTGTACCACATTGCCGTATAACCTGGAAATGCGTTGGAGATCTGTGGCTAAAATGCCTGAAACACGACGCTGGGTGTTTGATGGGTCTTTCAGCTTTACATCTATTTTGGCCTCACTGTACAGTCCCGTATCAGTTATACGAGCTTTACTTTGCGTATCGTTATCCCCTGGACTGGTTTGTTCAGTCGATCTTTTTATTAGAAGTTGCCGGCGGCTGCTGCTGCTGCTGTCCATTTCATCTTTCTTGGAATCATTTTTTGTAGCCTTGTCCTTAACTCGGGCACGCAAGAAGTTTTCTTCAAAATCCCACCACTTTTTTATTGGAAGTTGACAGCAATGTTTACGATTCACCCGTTTTAGCTCCAACTCAAACTCCATCTCCATCTCATCCTCCTGCTCATTCAAAGAGTCTTGCAATATATTCTTTAATATATTCCAAATCCAAGAATTCATATTCGTCCTCAGATCACCCTTGGAATCATATATATTATAGTATAGCTCACAAGCATCCGGCTGAACCAGGGGCACTCGCCACATTTGACAACCCGACGACATTTTGGGATTCAGCAGGCGACCGAATTGCTGTAGCGTCAACTGACAAAGGAAATGGCACACCTCCTCCACCGGCTTGACTAACTCGTCAGCCAGCAGACGTAGCATGGCTCCATTTTGCAGACACCAGCTCTGCTGATCGTTGACCATACAACAATTGAGTCGGCACATGGTTTTTCTTTTCTTTTGTTAAAAAAAAAAAACGAAGGAATTTTATTTGTGAAATGTCAAATTGAAATTTTTTTACACACTAAACTCAAAGATTGCTTTCTCATTGCTTTACATTTCTCCGTCCGAAAATGGCCTGCGGTGCCAGGGACGGACGTTTGGATGAATTGGGTATGCTTTGCGTACTGTAGGTGCTGTGCACGGACCATCGACGACGCGCCATTTCCATGGATTGATCCACCGAGAAGCGCTGGTAGCGCCGGATCTGCGACGAGATGATCGTACCATCGACTTGCATGCGATTTTGCCGCGGATGGCGACGCATCCAGGTCCATGTCTTCTTCGGGTCGTAGGGCTCGTGGTAGAGCACTGGTATTTGGGCTCCAAAATATTTACGCTCCAGTCTCCCCTCTTGGCTTGTGGGGACGTCCAACACCTGACGAAGTGGCTCAATCGCATTCTCATTCGAGGAACCCTGAGGCTTGCGGTTGATCTTTCTCAAGCTGAAGCTCAAATGAAGTCGCTTCCTTTCGGGATGATCGCTCACCACAGCCGAGTAGAGTTCCGATATTTCGTGCACGGCCCGTTTCTGTGTGTGTTTGCTGCTGTGTTTGCGCTTCAGGCGGCTCACCAGGCTGTCGTCGCGCAGCTCCAGGGATAGCTTCTGGGTAGCCGTGGCGTCGGCGATGAGCTGACGCAAGCGATCAGATCCTGTAAGCAGTAAACCCAACTGATGCTTGCTGCTGCCCTTGCCACGACGTCTGCCCTTCTCGTCCTCCAGCATTCTGGCTGATCTGCGAAATTCGTCCTCGGATGAGGTGCCCACCGCATAGGTGACACCCAAACGGAATATGGAGCTACCAAAGACTTGGGCCGTGGTCTGGACCTTGGCGATGCTATTTCTCTCACGCTCGGTGTGCTTGGCGGTGTCTGCCTTGGGCTTGACCGGCTGCCTGTTGACACTTTGACCCATTTTAGCCAGTTTACCGGGCATCCCCTCATTATCTGCCTTTTCCTTCTCCATTTTTACCAGTTCCCTCATATCTTCGTCATGCGATTGATAGTGTTCCGGCGGTGCACGATTTTCATCGTGGCCTGCTGTTTCCAAGTCTGCTTCCTCCTTCAAATATTTCGTTATGATTATTAACAATTGAAACAGAATCTTGGGATTTGTGGGATCCTGCAAATTCCCCTCCTCATCAAAGATACTCAAAAACCTATCGCACACATATGGATGGCACAAGGGCACACGGCAAAGGTTCCAGCCCGCCTTCTTGGGATTCAGCAAGCGACCGTAGTCCTGCAGCTTTAGATTATATAGAATATCAGCCACATAGCGTGTGGGCCTGTCCACCAGCTGGGCCAGCTGTATCAGCAATCGTAGATTGCGTCTGTACCAGATGTGCTTGGCTTTAGCCTCGTCCTTCGTTTGACTCTGTTTGCTGTTTGTCCCTTGCGATGCAATCCTCTCCCCCGCATTATTTCGCATGTGTAGCATGGCACCTGCTGATTGGGGCGGGCAACCAGGACTGACACATTTGCTATGAATTTGGATAATTTCGAAATCATAGTGTTTTTGAAAAGTCAGGCTAGGATGTACGGATGATTCGGGTGAGGGATTTACACGGTGGAGTAGCTTGTATGTGTGGGACGAATACTTTCCTGTATCCCAATTTTGATCAGTATCAGCAGCCGTGTCTATATAGTCATGTCCATATGAACAAACAGATCTTAGAGTTGGTAGGATATAGAGATTTTGCATGTATAAGACAAATGCTTCTTATATTTGCAGGCAGAGATGTGATTTTCTGCTTGCGCAGTGGATTTCGACGAATATGATCTTTCGTGGCATTGATGGCTTATGGCGTTCGCACATCTTTGCGATCTTTTATTCGATTAGAATCCTCAACGATACGATACATGAAATATCGGTAAAACGTTTGATTTGATCCAAGCAATAAATCTTTAAATACAAGTAAACTTGAATTGATCCGAAACGGGAATGTCTTGACTACACAATGTATATATTGACGTTATTGAAGTAAAAATATTGACAATGCTAAAAATACCATAAGCACTAAAAAAAAAAAAAGAATCATTTAATAATGAAAAAAATTAGAGTATACCCTTGCAGGACGTTTTTCTAACTAAGACTTATTATCGGACATTACTTTTCTTTGGGCGATATACTATATGGATGTCCGATTTTGAACAAACTTAGTGAAATCATGCAAAAGCCTTACAAACGAACATGTAAGAACTTTGGAGTGGATACCATTTAAAACAAAAAGGATTTTCTCAATGGAACTTCCTTTTCGAACGTTCATTCGTACTGCAGCTATATGCTATAGTCATCCGATTTGACAAAACTTTGTAGAATTGTGTAAGAGCATATCAAATAAATAAATGACAATTTTAGGGACATTTCCATTGAAAACAAAAAAGTTTTCCATACGAAGACTACTTTTCAAAGTCCACTTTTCTATGACAGCTATACTATATAGATGTCCGATTTTGACCAAACTTAGTGGAATAATGGAAAAGCTTAACAAACTAAGAAATACAAAGTTTGAAGGCTTTTTCGTAGAAAACAAAAAAGTTTTTCTCACTAAAACTAGTTTTTCGAACAATCATTCCCATGGCAGCTATATGCTATAGTCATTCAATTTTGACAAAACTTTGTAGAATTGTGTAAAAGCATATCAAATAAATAAATGACAATTTTAGGGACATTTCCATTGACAACAAAAAAGTTTTTCATACGAAGACTTCTTTTCAAAGCCCACTTTTCTATGACAGCTATACTATATAGATGTCCGATTTCGACCAAACTTAGTGGAATAATGGGAAAGCATTGCAAACTAAGAAATGCAAAAATTGGAGGTGTTTCCATTAAAAACAAAAAAGTTTTTCTCACTTAAACTAGTTTTTCGACCCATCGTTTCCATGACACCTATAGCTATAGTCATATAGCGTTCATAGTGTTAATCCGGGACAAAAATTTTGATAACTGTCATCCCATTATTATCCCCGTTTTAGCTTGAGTTGTTTTCGAATGGCTACATTTTTTGTAAGATTTAGTTCAGGTTTGTTAATAGACCGTCTGGTTCGGTTAGTTATGGTCACGTATGTTTATGTTTAGGTATGGTATGTTATGCTTAGTTGAAGTTAGGTATGGTTAGTTATGTTAAGGTATGGTTGGGTAAGGTTAGGTATGGTCAGTTATGGTTAGCTATGGATAGTTGTGGTTAGGTAGGGTTAGGTATGGTTAGGTTCGTATTAGAACCAGCTTGCATCTTTGAATAAAAGATTACTTAAAGCAATATCTCAAGCAGTTTCACAATTAGATGCTCGCTTTGGAAAGGTTGAAGATGTTTTTTTGGTATATAAAAACAATCTAGGCTACCGGAAAATGTCACTTTCAGAAAGGTCGCTGATATGGCAAATTATTTGAAGGGATATAATAATGTCAAGTCGAAAGACTAAAGCAATTTCCATGATAAGAAAGAGTTGGTAGAGATGAGTAATCTCTCAACTCATCTCTACCAACTCTTTCTTTCTTATGAAAAAAGCAAACAATTGAATTATGAATAAGTTCCAGACACGGTATAATTCATCATATGTTTAAGTATCGCAAGTGGGCGGTAGGTGGACTGCTATATTGCCAGTAGTTTAAGCTTCATTTTGGACTACCTGAAACTGCTAGTCATTGACTATGCATGCTAAACATTCTCACAATATCAAATTCATTATCAAAATTCACTTTCTCAACTTCAACCCAAAGTTTTTAAGTATTTATATATTCCGACTAATATCTAAAGCATGTCATTAGATCAATGATCTTCTTTTTTTGGTCGCAAATCTAAATAATAGTTTTTTTTTTTTAATAGGAAACCAAAAAGAAACCTGTAGTGTGTGTGGCTCTGTAAAAAAAGTAAATTTGATTATGTTAATTTGTTTTTATTTTTTTTTGTTCGTCTTCTTCGGGTTGTTCAAAGGCAAGTGGCCATACGAAGAAGAAGTCAATAACCGCATACGCGCGCGCCCACCTATTGCCATCTCGTTTCCACTTATTTGAATGGTTTGAAAAGTGTGTGAGATTTTTCATTTTTGGGCCTAAATAAATACGCAACTTGTTGGGCATTTTTTTCTTCTTTTTTTTTTTGGTCTGGCGGGGTGGTTCACTGACCTCAGACACAGTGTCTGCCGAAATTGCTCGACCAATTGGCTGGTGGAATGCACCGGAAATGATGCCAAGCAAAAATGTCAGCTGCGATTAGGCCGGCAGTGGCCAGTTTGAGAGGCAACTGGCAATTGTCTCAAACAGACCGTAAAATTAATAATTACAAAATTGCATGTTCTTTGTTTGTTATCATGAGCAAAAACAATAAATTTGACGAGTTGTGTGTCAAAAACAAGAAATACGGAATCTAGTCAGAGATAAAAGTTTACACGAAAGCTTCAACAGCGACAAACGTACGTGATTTTGTGGTTGAGGCATGGCAAGGGCGGGGACACAAGTCATTGGGGGAATGGGAATGGGAATGGCTGGCAATTGAGTTAAATTTATTTGACGGCCTGTTTGGAGCGGGGATTTTTATTTTTGTTGTTGTTGTTGCTGCTGCTGTTGTTGTTGTTAAGCCTCTTATGGGAAATTTAGCCAGCTAGGTGTGTGGTGTAGGTCCATTAAGAGAGGGATTTCATTTTAAATATTAACAACAGAGCGTTGAGAGACTTGACCCACATTTGTTAAGATTCTCTAGAGTACTTGGAATATGGTTAAAATTGCAGAATTTGTAACAGAACTGGTTCTCACAAGCTGTTTTTCTACAAATTTGCCATAGGTAAGTCTAAAGATTTGTGTTCACAATATTAAAATGATTTTCACGACAATCAAAAACTCCTATGCTATACCCAAACTAATTGGAAAACTGATTATTAACTCTCAGATGCAACGTTTCTTGATGCAACAACTTTGAGTAAAATATTATCATTTGTCGTACCCAAAGTTATTGTCTGGTTTTGGATTAAGCCTCACTTATTGGGTTTTCTATTGCTTAAATGAATCTCCACACTACTTGGTCAGAATATAAGCTGTTCTTAACTCAAAATTACAAAAATTTGTTCTTTAAAATTTTGGAGAACAAATGGTTTAAATGTTTCTGAGGAAGACGTTTAAGAAAGACGTGCATTTAAAAATGTGTGCAATGGTGCAGTGAGCTAACAAGTCGCCGTCGTTAAGTGCAAAAAGGCTGCTAATCAAAATTTTGAACCCAACTGAGTTAAAGTGTTTTCAAAAACGGAACATACTCATACTTAGTATTCAGTATGAGATAATTAACCATAAAAACTCGATAATAGGTACTAGATACTTAGCAGAGCTGTTAACACAAATACCATTACCAATAATCCCCCTTTACAGGTACAATTATTCATGTAATTGTAAAAATAATTAAAATTTGAAATAATCATTGAATAATCGTAATTCCAAATTACAATTATGATTACTAAAAAAAATCGTAATCAGCAATTGTTTTTTTAATTTTTTGAATAATCGAGATTATTGTAATGAAAAGTAATTAAATACGGGAAGTATTGATTACTTTACAGCTCTGATACTTAGTACTTAATACTCAATACTAAGAACTCGCTTCTGAGTTCTCGCTACTTAGTACTTAAACTTTATACCAAATACCCTATACTTAATACACAATATTCAGTACTCGATACTGTGTACTTAATACTCAGTATTCAATACTCAATACTCAGTGCTCGGTACGAAGTGTTCAGTACTACTACTTAGGGCCTCTTTCTAATCTTCTACATAGATCTATCTGTCACCTTAACCCACAAATCTAATAGTACGATAATAGTATTAGAAACTTGAATTAAGGTTCTAGTACACGATACTTAGAACTTGGAACTTCGTGCGTGATCTTAGGGACAAACTTTGGGTTGTTCTGGATTTCTTGGATTTCTTCGAACATTCATGGCAACAGTCAAGTAAAACTGTTTTGACAGTTGTTCACACATGTATGGAAACAACTCACAAATAATAATATGGCAACCTGACATAGTGTCTGAACTTTTACAAACAAGAGTTAGCATTTTTAGACAAATAAACATAAAGCCCCCACAATCCAACCTGTTGTACAGCATTAAACACCAACTTCTTCATCAAACGTGAACTCATTCTTCAAATAGTTCACCAATTCTTAATATCGCATACTTATTTCGGAACGTGCGTGTTCTGTAAGCGGTCAACTGAAGACTATTTTGTTTGTGCCACATAATAAGAAGAAGATTGATATATTCCCAACCTAGCCTAACTCTTATCGGATTACCTTTAAAACTTGTTTGGAGCTTGTTTATAATAAATCAAAAATCATCATAATTTATCTTGTCAACTTGAACCTTACAGCTTTTTTTTTTTTTTAATTAAATTCAGCTTACTCAAAACTCAGCAAACGCAAACGTGGAGACTGTTCAAGTAGCCTTAGCTAAATTTAAAAAATATATATATACAAAATTTGCCATTTACTTACATCAAAAAGCGAAAATGTTATCCAGGAAAAATGTAACACTTTTCTTTTTTGAATAGTTAAAATTGTTGTTTATATTTTTTTATATGTTAAAAATTTTCAAAAACTTTGCAAGCAATTTGAATTGTTTTTAGTTTATTTTTAGTGGATTTTATAAAAAATTGTTCATTAATAAAATCGTAACCTTTTGAAGGTAAATTGAAGTGATTATATTTAGTTTTAAATTTATTTCAATTGCAATTGCACTTTTGTTATTTTGTTGTTGTTTTTTTTTTTTGTAAATGCTTTAATGAAGTTGTTTTTTTGTTTTTCTTTTTTAATGGCTTTTGTTTTATACTCGTACTTTAAAAAATGTTTATTATTTCTGGTTTGAACACAGCGGCAAAATGATGATTTTTATTTTGATTTGCTTAACACTTTATTGCACTTGGATTCATTGGAATGATGTTTTTATGTTTCTGTTTGTTTGTTGTTGAAGAGTTCGTTGGTCGTTTTATTTAATAGTTTAGTTAGGTAATATTGCACTTTTGCCCGCACACTCTAAAAGATGGATACAGACGGTAAAATTTTGGGGTTAGATACAAAAATTTGCTTTTTTTTTATTTTAACTTTGGAGCCTGGCAGCAAATTCGTATGTTAATTAGCCTGACAGTTGAGTGGGAATGGTTTGGAGTTAAATCTGGGGTCAGGAGCTGGGAGTTTAATCAAAGTTTTTTGCGGCCTTGAAGTTTGTTTTTTGTTTGGCACCAAAAAGTTTTTCCACCGATTGATGGTTGGCTTTGGGTTGAGTTATCTATTTCTTTTTTTGTGTAACTTGATTAAGTGCAACTTGGTGGAACTTTATCAAGAGAAAAGAATGGAAAAAAAGATGAATAAAATTTTGGGAAAATCCGAAAATTTGGAAGGACCACAGTTACAGCTAGCAGTTTTGTGGTTTTGGTTTTATTTGGTAGCTCTTTGGTTTCTTTATCATTGTTTTGGCAGAGTTTTATATTAATTTTTCTATAGACATCTAGCATTTTATTGCGAATAACAGAAATATTGATTTAAATATTTAAAGCTGCTGGCCATAAATCAATAGGGAAGTCTAATTAGTTATCAAAATGATAGTCCTGCTAATTTTAATATCTAGTTAAATTAGGCACATTCACTGGCAGATTGCCAGATTTCTTTAGTGTCAGTTTTTTGACAGGCTGTTCAGATACATGGGAATAATGACAGATTTTTTTGAACATATTTGGCAACCGATAACTAATGCAGCTCTGTCAGGTGTTCACAGGTGTATGAAAACAAGGTATCAAAGAGTCAAATGAAGATTAATAAAACTTTGAAGCTAAAATTCGAAAAACACAGACGATTTTTTTGAATTCGGCAGCACTTTATAGTTCCGATTCCGCATGATTTGATCGAAATCGAAAAAGTGTATATGCCTTATATTGCTTTATTGCTATCGAGACCGAGTTCAAATAAAAGAAACCAAAGAAACACGAATCGTTTTCTAGAAAGCTGGGGAAGCTCATCAGCGCGAAATGAGTTCTGCCATATGAAAACTGGTTAAACTTAATTTAAGTTTTTATACTTTGCTTTATGTTGCTATAAGTACGTCAATGTCTTCATATTAATAGGGCCTCTTACTTCGAAACATGCAACAGTCAAAAAAATGTTAAGTTCCACCGAATTCTAATGAAATAACCTAAAATTGT
Source organism: Lordiphosa andalusiaca (assembly GCA_035044965.1). Lineage (NCBI taxonomy): Eukaryota > Metazoa > Arthropoda > Insecta > Diptera > Drosophilidae > Lordiphosa > Lordiphosa andalusiaca. Next base: position 766,835 of record JAWNNM010002216.1, on the reverse strand, counting down.
TGTTAAAATCAGTGGGAGTCAACCAGTTATGAAACGAACCGGTTCGAATACGCGAATCAAACCAAAAGTAAAAAAATATTTCAGCCTAAACGTCTCCCCAAACTAAAATTTTGTTTCAGTATCAACCACAAATTACATATAAAAAATTCTAAGCTATATGGTCGAGAGAAAATCTCAATATTTAATCTTTTAAAAAACTCTACATTATACATAATAGCCTCTGTTTTTAAATACTCGATTTAAAAGTATATTCAGCGGTTCCCTAATCCAAGAAGCTAGGGGACAGATTAGGAATAGATTTTTATAAATATATTTTAAACTCTGACTTAAGAGAAACTATCGTAGTTTTCGACTTAATCTTTTAAATGATCATCGATCATCGAGTCTAAGATTTGCAAATAATTTATACAAATATGAAATAATTTCAAAAAATGTTTTGTGTTTTTAAGCAATTTATACTTTCTCTATTTAGGGCCTAGTTTCCGTATGAGATAAAAAAATAGCATTCAGTTTGACACAAAAATATATTTTTTTTTTGTCGTTAAATTGTGAAAAACGTGAGCCAAGATCTAAAACCAAACGTTTACTTAAAAAAATTGAGCCTCCAATTTTCGAACACTGAATTTTGGCTTGAGCCTGCAAACCGTAGCTCTGGGAGAACCCCCCCAAACCCCATACCGAACCGGAGTTATTCAAAATTTAAAATACGAAAATTTTTAAATTTTAATTTCTTTTCAATCTAATCTATAATGCTAATCGAAGTGAAGCCTTAGTTTGGTTTAAAGAAAATTTCTATAGTCGCTTCTTTCTTAGTGTAGTACTTAGCATGTTATAATACGTTTAATGGGAGCAGGTTTAAGGCCTAAAAAATCCGCCCCCTGGCTACACCACTGCTGCCCGCCATTATATAACCATGATCATGCTATAATAATGTTGCTCGTACAGTTTAAGTGAAAATATTTGTTCTTTCTATCGTTTTCAAACAACTTAATCTTTGATTCTAAGTTCCACAAAATGTAGTGCCTTTGACAATCTATTTTTGTACCTTTATTTCTTTCTCGAATATGCAAATTTTGGGCTGGGTTTCATAATCAGAGAATTTTAAATAACTCAATTAAATTTTTAGTGAGAGAGAGTTTTTAAGAGCTCCTAAGAAATTGATTTAAATGATGGTTTAAGCCGTAATTTTTGTGTGTACAAGAGGCGTAGGCTTTTGAGGAACGGTTCGGTTCGTGTTTGAGTTCGGTTTTTAATGGTAATAGTAGAAGACTCTTTATTTAGTAATTTTTGGATTCAACCTTTATATTTCGAACATTTGGTTCCAAGGTTTCAGTCTTCAAAACGTTAACTTGCTGGAAACAGCTACACAGACAACCAGTTTTCTTGACCAAAAAAAAAAACCACTTTCAAAAATCTACAAAATTTGCCAATTCATTCGGAAAAACTTTGTATGGTTTTTATGTACATTTTCCAATTGCTTCTCAACTCAAGTATCCTACATTTGTATTGTTTAAACACACATTTGATTTGTTTATTTGTTTATGTAATTAAATGGCGTGCCAACAACTTTTTGAACTATTGACTTCTCCACTCCTCCCCTCTGCCCACTCGCCGCCGAGTCAAAGGCGGATTTACTAGATATATGTATATATATGGATGGCCTTCAATTTGGTGTTATCTGAGGATTGGTGTAGTAGGATTTTTATGTAACCTCCAATATGCTACATGGACAGGCACTTGTTTCTCGGTCATAAAGTCAATAAACAAAAGAGCAAAATGAAGATGAAGACGACGATTTTTTTTTTTTTGTTTTGTGTTATTTTGCCAGGTTCAGTTTTCAGTTCAGCTCGTTGAGCTGTTTATGTTTTTTCCTTCACACACTCTCTTGCTCACACACACACTCGCACACACACACACGGACAATGCACAGTGAAATTCCGCTACACCGGAAGTTACAATTGAAATTTGTGTTGTGTTTTTTTATTTGTTTGCTTTTTTTTTTTTTTGCGTTGTTTATATTGCATGTGATAAAAAATTATTATTTTATTGCATTATTTATGTGAATTTAAGCACAAAAGAGCAGGATGTCACATTTCTCTTTCTTCACACTCACTTGGAATTGTTTAAACAACAATTGTTTATGGTTAGTGTTATTAAAAATTGTTTTGTTGTTGCTGTTGCTGTTGTTGTTGTTGTATTTGTGGCATTAAACACGACGCGCTGCCCATCCGCTGCTGGAAACGCTGCCAAACCGTACAGTTTGAGAGTTAATATCGAACTGTCTGTGGCGATGCCTTCAAAAGAAAACCGAAACCCCGACGAACACTGACGATGTGGCAGTAGCAGCAGCGGCGGCAGCAGCAGCAGAGCCGCTCTCATTGGAAACTTGTGCCCGAAATGTGTCGGACTGGAAAACTGGAAACTCGAAGCCGCTACCAAAGAGGGGGCCCGCATTTGTATTTGTAAACCCGCACAGCTGAGCGGCGGCATTTACTACTACTCGAGATACAACAACAAGAACAACTACACCAGAAATGTATCTAAAAGATACGAAGCAACGAACGACCGTCACCGCACGAACCGTCGACTCACTCGTACGTAGTAGTAAAAAATTGAAAGAAAAAAAAAATTGAAAAAAAAAACCAGAAAGGCAAAACCGGCAATCATCGTCGTCGGTCGTCGGTTTCGGTTTGACTCTGCCTTTGCCTGCATTTTATGTGGGCGAAGAGAGACAGAGACAGAGAGAGAGAGAGAGAACTCTAAAGAGAACTCAAACGGTCGAGCTTAAGAGCACATTTTTGTATGCGACTTTCGTACCAATCCATTGGGATCCCCAAAATATACAAACAAAAAAAAAACATTTTTGCTTTCAATTACAAATTTCAAGAGAATTCATTGAGAATGGAATTTTTGGCATATTTTTAAAAGTGCTTAGCCAGAAAGTTCAGCAATGTTTTTTATTGGTGCAAACAATAAGTTTTTGCTTACAAATCAGAATTTAGATTAAAACTGAATTTCAAGCAAATATGCCGTTTTACTCGGAGGCTTAGCCCCATTATTAAAATTTCATTTTTTACCCAAATTCTGAAAGAATTCTAGTTTTTAAAAGCTACATCAACTCTGTATTACTAGAGATCAATTCGTTCTACAGAGGATCCATTCAAGAATTGCTATTCAACCAAAGATCAGAAATAAACAAGTATCATGGTCCAAAGGTGAGCGCTGTAAGTCTTAAAACTCGCCAGTGAACTGAACCTTGCCGAACCGTTTTGTTAATCAGTTTTTGGTTCGTTGTTTAATAAGGAAGCATCTCCGACCACATGAAGAATATATATATTCTTGATCAGCATGGCGAGCTGAGTCGATATAGCCATGTCCGACTGTCCCCGTCCGTCTGTTTTTACCCTTTCTCCTCTGTCAGAAGTCTTAACCCACAAATACGCTGCACATTTATCGGCACCGGACTTATTGGTTGATTATAGTATATAGCTGTCAAAGGAAAGATCGGTCGAAAAACTAGTTTTAGTGAGAAAAACTTTTTTATTTTCAATAGAAACGCCTCCAAACTTTGTATTTCTTAGTTTGCTATGCATTCCCATGATTCCACCAAGTTTGGTTAAAATCGGTTATCTATAAAGTATAGCTGTCATACAAAAGTAGAGTCTGAATAGTAGTCTTAGTGAGAAAAACTTTTAAGTTTCAGTGGAAATGTCCTTGAAATTGGCATTTACTTATTTGATTTGCTTTTACACAATTCAACAAAGTTTTGTCAAAATTGGACGACTATAACATATAGCTGTCAAAGGAAAGATCGGTCAAAAAACAAGTTTAAGTAACAAAACCTTTTTTGTTTTCAAAGAAATCGCCTCGAATCTTTATATTTCTTAGTTTGCTATGCATTCCCATGATTCTACTAAGTTTGGTCGAAATTGGACATCTATATGGAGTATGAAAAGTAGTCTTAGTGAGAAAAACTTTTTTGTTTTCAAAGGAAATGTCCTTAAAATTGGGATATATTTATTTGACATACTTTTACATAATTCTACAAAGTTTTGTAAAAATCGGACGACTATAGCATATAGCTGCAGTTTAAGTGATCGTTTGAAAAATAAGTTCTTTTGAGAAAAACTTTTTTGTTTTAAATGGCATCGACTTTAAATATTTTACATGTTAGTTTGTTAGGCTTTTGCATGATTCCACTAAGGTTGGTCGAAGTCGGACATGTCTATAGTATAAATCTTATAGAAGAATGAGGTATATAAATTTCAGCCGCGCCTAGGTTAACGTTCCTCTACTTTTAATACTTTACTGGGATTTGAACTCAGAACCTCGAGAAGACTGAACACAGGGACGTCTTCATCTTAGCGCACACGACCATCAAGCGCTCGCCAGAGGCAGTGACAAAATCTAAGTAAATAAGTAAGGCCGCTGTAAAAGAGTGCCGTAGTTAAAGGAAATCCACCTTTCATTTTAGCCTTTAACTTTTACCCTTCCTGAAATCTGTTGAAAAAAGGCTGGCACCCTTTGGTTAGGGGTCGACTTTTACAAACACTTAAAGTGAACATTTTATTTCTCGTTTGTGTTTTTATTTTTCCCAGATTAAGATTTCCCTGCTCACTCGACTATTTAGTGTCTAAATGAACTTTATTCTGACGCACGCAATCAGTTTATGAATATATTTTTGGAAATACTCGTAATATTTCTAAAAGTGATAGATAACCAAAATGACTGCACGTATTTCGCTTTATCAATTTGAACTATGTGAATGAATGAAGGAGCGTTGATAACTTTTGAACTTTGACAAATGCCTAGTGTTTGTTCGAGGAAGATCTATGCCAAATTTAGAAGTAATCGGAGATGGAGACTCACACAAACGCAGTGCCGAAGGCAAGCTTAAATGCTAGACCAAAGTTGAGTCTAACAAATAAATCCAACAAGGCGAATCGTATCAGTTTTCCAACAAAAATAAATTGAAAACTTTGAAAAGCAAAAGACGACGACGACGACGACGTCGACGACTAAGAAGAAGAAATAATAATAATGTGTGGCCTTTGAAATTGGAAACGTTTTATGGGGTGAAACACAAAAGACATAAGCTAAAATGCAAACTAAGTAAAAATTGTGTTAGGTCGCAATGATAATCATCTTGTGATGACGTTGATGATGATGATGATGATGATGTTGGAGTTGCTTTGAAGCTGTGGCACTCTAATAAAATTTACGACAATGCGAATGGCAACGGCGACACAAGCCCTGCTGCTGCTGCTGCCGGCCCAAAATGTATCTCTCAGATGTTGGCTTGCCACACAATCTCTGGCTCTGACTCTGACTTGATACTCGGAGTTGCAGTTTTTCTCTCTCGGCGGCCTGGCCTGGCTCTCTCTGTGTGTGTGTATGTGTGTGTGCATTTTGGTTGTGGGAAAGAATGCAGTGAAGGGAATTTCCAAGTCAAGACTTGGCAAGCCATGGCCGTAATGTGTAATGTATCTCTTGGATACACTTTAAATTGTGTATGGCCCCTCATACGCTGTTTGGCACGTTGACAATGTTTGTGGCTCGCAGTGTGTGTATTTATGTGTGCTTATATGTGTCTGTGTGTGTGTGAGCCGAAAGGCCAACAACATTTGCATTGGACATTGCCAATTAATCACAGACCTGCAATTGATTTCAATATTTCATCAGCATTGTATCCACCCGAAAAATAGATATCAAACGCATTCGCCTACTTCTATCCCATTGTGCCGCACATATTTTGCGAGTGAATGAGTTAAGCCAGCAAATCAGGGTTGCATTATTGAGAAGGGGCTTAAATAATATACATATTTATTGCAAAAGTCGGGGAAAAATTCCAGTCTTCAGATTTTACTTGAAATTTTATGAATTTTTGATCGTTGGAGCCTTGAAATTGAGTACAAAAGTAAATAAGGTGTTGCTTATATTACAATGCGGTGGTAGGGTGGCTTAGTGATATAGGAATAAGGTAGCAATGCGGTGTTTGTTGTACTAAACAGCCAGTAAACTGCGGAAAAGCGGTGCTTGAGCAATGTTTATGGTACTCAGCTTGAATAACAAAGCGGTGTTCAATATATAAGAGGTGTGGACTATATTAAAAATACTCTGATAATGCTGTGATTATTATAATATTAAAATAGCAGTGCTAAAGAGGTGTTTTCAATATTAAATTGCTATGTCAGAGCAACTTAATGATATAGAAATGAGGTATCAATGCGGTGTTTATTGTATTAAAAGGCCATTGGAGTGCGGAAAAGCGGTGCTAGTGCACCGCAACATGAATAACAATGCGGTGTTTATGATATAATCGATGTGGACTACATTAATAGTACTCTGACACTCTGCTGACTTTATTATTTTAAAATTGCGGTGTACCCATTATTAAATTGCGGTGTCTGATTAACTTAATGATTTAGAAATGAGTTAGCATGCTGTGTTTTTTTGTATAAAGATGCCATGGAGTGTATGCGATGTTTACGGTACCAAAGATGTGCAGTAATACGGTGCTTACGATATATATACTCGGTGACTACGTTATATAAGGTGTAAGGTATGTTAACTGTACGGTGACAATGCAATGTTAACAGTATTAAATGTTGCCGTGTTCTTGAGCGAATCAAAATGGCTATTTCTTTAATAAGTTGGAAGCCTTTGAATTCGATTCAAACAGGTGGGTTTAAGAACTTCAAGAAAATACTCAATATTTTCAATGTGTAAGTAATTGTTAAGATTTGAATAGGTGCAACTTTCCTTTGATGTCTTCGGGAAGGGTCTAATATATCCTAAGTAAAGTTGCAAAAAAATATATTAAGATTTTAAAGGCTTGAGCTGTAATTTCACTGGTCGAGATCTCATATGAGATAGGTGGAAAAATATCTCAGTTTACTGTGAGTTCGCTGTCAAAAAGCTCCTTAGAGAACTCAGATAGCCCACATCTCAGGCACCTCTTTTTACAGTGTTTCGGATATTAACAATGTGGCGAAAATGCGGTGTTTACATTACTTAATTGCAGTTTGTGTACAAACGTCGCCGCAAGTACTCTCAGACTCTGTAGTTTAGCCTTGACAGCACATTTCAATTGAATAAACAATGCAAATACCAGCATTATTTTGTATCCTCCATTATAGCTTTGGTATATCATTTCGTAAACACCGCACTACCAGTGTATTTATATTATTGAAATTTAATGCGGCAATTACTTTATGAGCAGGCGGTCAACAAGCTGTGCACCAGTAGTTTACTTTATTTACCAGAGCTTTGCTTACCATACAACAAATGCAGTGGTAGTGCGGTGTTTACAACTGGAAATATGTGATGATAGTGCAATTGTTATTGTTATAGATATTTAGGCAGTGCTCAAAGCATTCAAAATACAGATATGGAATAAGCGGTGGCAATTGCGTATTTTACTTACTGAAATAAGTTGTCAATACAGTGAGTAAGATACTGAAATGCGATTAGGATACGGTGTTAAGGGTATCCCTAAATTAGTGCCTACGATACTGAAATGCGATAAAGATACCGCATCTTAACAGTTTGTATAAATGTGGTGTTTTGTCAATCGAAATGGGATTGGGAGTGCAGAAACTACTACCTTCATACTGATATGCGATTCAGATGCGGTGCATTAAAGCGGCGGTGTTTACTAAATAGAAAGGCTATGGCAGTGCACTACCTAAGATACTGAATTTTGATAGCGATGAGGTGTTTAAGATATTATATATGCGGTGTTTTATAAATGTAAATTCAATGGCGGTACCGATATTAAACGATACATACTTTTATAGCAATGATGTGTTTGGGATATTGAAAATGCGGTGTTAACTAAATGGAAATTCAATGGCGATGCACTGCCTTTGATACTAAAATGAGTTAGTGATTGTTGTTTTAAGGTTATTGAAATGCGGTGTTTCTAAAGAGAAATGCGATGGCAATGCAGTGCCTAGTACACAAAAATGTTATAAAGATGAGGTGTTTATGATATTATAATGGCGGTGTTTACTAAATGGAAAAGCAATGGCAGAGCCATACCTAGGATACTGAATTTTGATGGCGATGAGGTGTTTAGTATAGATTCTAAATGCGGTGTTTTGTAAATAGAGACAAGTGGTAGTGCAGTGCTTGCGATATATAAATGCGGTGTTTTCAAATGGTAGATCGATGGCGGTGGACTGCCTTCAGTACAGAAATGAGATAGTTATGCTGTGTCGAGGATATTAAAAATGCGGTGTTTCTTAAAGGGAATGCAATGGCAATGCAGTACCTATATATACTAAAATCCAATATAGATGAGGTGTTGAGGATATTATAAGTGCGGTTTTTACTATAGGGAAAAGCGGCGGCAGCACACAGCCTAAGGTATTGATAAGACGGTGTTTATGTGATATGTTAAAATGTGTTTATCACCTTACAAGAAGTTAAGCTCATGGAATCACTCCATAAATATTTGTTGTTCTCTTCACCTTGATGACCCCCTTTGGGTGGCCCCCTTCGGGGCTACGCCACTTCCAGTTAGCCAGCGTAGTTCACGTATCTGTGCCATTTATCGTTTGCGTAAATCAATAATTTTTTCATTTTTTGATACAACGCCCGCGCCCAATTGCATTTCAAGTGCCCCACAAACCCCCACCCGCCAAAAACCAATGGCACAAAATGTGCATACTATATATATATATATATATTTGTATCTGTAAATGTATTTGTATCTTTATGGATGTATCTTTTGTCTGGCCGCCGTATCTCTGGTGTCTGGTTTTGGTGTGTTTACCTTTCCCTTGTTGCATGTTTCTTGTTGCACTTTTCGACTCGTTTCCCTTTTGCTGCCGCCGCTCTGTTTGGCTTTTGCTGAGAACTACAACTCCTGCTATGTGGGCTAGGTCAGTTCAAAGTTCACGTGTTTCGTTGCTATTGATTGCCCCGCAGCGGCAGCCACGTTAGTCGAAAACTTTTTGGTGCTGAGCCAAACTTGCCAATGCAACCTGTTTTCCGCTAAATGAGGGGGAGGCAATTGAGAGGGATGGATGGGCTGGCTGGCTGGCTGGCTGGCTCTCCTTTTCCCATTTGTTGGTCACTCGTAAATTTTGGCTTTATTTATTTGCCTTCTCATCGAAGTCGATACATTTTATGGAGCATTAATTGTGAATGCCAGGGAAAAGTAAGCAAAAATAAATAAAAGAAGAAATTTCCCACAGATTTTGGCTTGAAAGGGGGGAGTGCTTCTTGAAGATGTGATCGACTTCTGCTGGCCATCAAAACAAAATACTTTATAAAGTTGTTGTAGTGCATCTTCCCCTTTCAGCCACCTTTCCCAGTATTGAGGTCAGTCCAGCTGCAGCAGCAGCAGCAGCCACAACAGATGTGGTGGGGCCAGGCCAGGCCGGGCCAGTGCATTGAAATATTTTTGCCTGGCATACGCATAATTTCAATTGCTTGCACAAAATGTTATTTTTAACCAAACAATTTTGTTGCTTTAAGCGAAACATCGTTTTTTTTGTTGGTTGGCCACTCGAAAATTGCTCTTGTTTTAGATCTTTTTTTCTTGTTGTAGTTGTTGTTTTGTTTTCGTTTCTGTGCAATAAATTGAAAATGCAGTGCAGAAAATAAAAAGAAAAACAAATACTTAGATAGAGACCTACCACCGCCCCTCCCCTCCCGCCCCCTGCCAAACAAATGGTCTTGTTGCTGAGCTCATCTTACAGCTGCTCGAGCGATTTAGTTGCGGGCCACTTGTCATGCGAGAGAGCAGGCGTCCTCAAATTGCCAGTTAGCCAATGCCCCCCACACTCCTCCACTTGGCCACTTCCTTTGCCACCAACTTTGGAGCATTGGCCACATTTTTGCAGTTGTCGAGTGGCTTTGTTAGCGATGCGGCGATTGCAACTTGTTCTGGAACGACGAAGGGGAAGAGGATGGGAAAGCAGAAACTGGCCACTTTAGAGAGAGAGTGGATGGCTATTACTGCGTGTGCATCTAGTGGACAAGCCGAACATGAGAGAGATGGAGCAATTGGGAGCAAAGCAGCTCAATGTTTTTGGAAGTTGGGTGGCATTTGAAACCATTTTAAGCTAATTTGTTGTAGCAGACAGAAGATCTTAACAGATTTGAGATCTGAAGCTATTTGGCTATCCCAGTTATAGCACCCATCCTTGCCAACTTCAAGTTAAATCTTTTTCTTTTAACCTTTATTCATTGAACGCAGCTTTGTGTCTGTTCCATTCATTTATAAGACAGTTCAATTTCTCTTAGCCTGACTGACTGATTATCAATCCACAGCCCAAGCCGCTTTAGCTGGTGATATAAAATTTTAAAAAATTCGGCTCGGCCGTAGTTTTTATACCCTTGCAGCACTTTTACCTAACTAAGACAACTTTTAGGACCTTACTTTTCTATGACAGCTATACTATATAGATGTCCGATTTCGACCAAACTTGGTGGAGTCAAGCAAAAGTCTAACAAACGAACATGTAAGAAATTTGGATTCAATTTCATTAAAAACAAAAAAGTTTTTCTCAATAGAACTTCTTTTTCGACCGATTTTCCATACTGCAGCTATATGCTATAGTCATCCGATTTTGACAAAACTTTGTCGAATTGTGGAAAAGCATGACAAATAAATAAATGCCAATTTTAAGGACATTTTCATGGAAAACAAAAAAGTTTTTCTTACTAAGACTACTTTTCAAACTCTACTTTTCTATGATAGCTATAATATATAGATGTCCGATTTCGACCAAACTTAGTGAAATCATGAAAGAGCATAGCGAACTAAGAAATACAAAGTTTGTAGGCGTTTCCCTTGAAAACAAAAAAGTTTTTCTCACTGAAACTAGTTTTTCGACCAATTGTTTCTATGACAGCTATATGCTATGGTCATCCGATTTTGATTAAATTTTGTGCAATTGTGTGAAACTACACAAAATAGATGCGTGCAAAAATTTAAGACGCTACCTTTGAAAACAGAAAAGTTTTCCTTACTAAGACTTTTTTAAGACCCATATTTTCAATGACAGCTATACTATATAGTAGTCTGATCTCGACCCAGCTTTGTGGAATCATGGGAAAGCATAGCAAACTAAGAAATTCAAAGTATGGAGGAGTTTCAACTGAAAACAAAAAAGCTTTTCTCACTAGAACTAATTTCTCGAACGATCGTTCTTATGGTATAGTCATCCGATCCGACCAGTTTCGTCAAATGTGCAGCGTATATGTATTTAAAGACTTCGTGCAAACGTGTGGTTAAGATAGCTCTAAAAGTGATCAACTCGGCTCGTCATGGTAATCAATAATATATATATACTTAGGGCCGATTTCACATCTTCCACATAGAGCTATCTGTCACATAAACTTACAATTAAAAGAATAAAATTCTTAGCTTATCTGACACATAACAGTTGTCTAGAAGATGAGAAAACTGCCTTAAATACATATATATATATATATATATATACAATTATATATGGATTCGATCAGAGCAGTTTGAGAAGCTTTAAGATTTTTCTAATATTTTTCAAAAAATTTAAGTTTTTGGGCATAAACTTTACGAAATATTGAAATTTTGAACAAATTGAAACAATTTTTGACAGTTTTGAATATAACCATTCAAAAATTTTAAACAATAAATATTGAAATGCTAACTCTTAAATGCTATTGAAAATTTCACAAATATAAAGATAGGTATAGAAGATTTCATGTTTTTCTTGAAGAAAATTGAATAAAAAATTGCTATATATAAAGAACATTTAAAACACAGTTTTGAAATATTTTTCAAAATATTTTTGAGCTTCCTGAAAGAGAAATATTAATTTAAACGTTTTCTCCTCCAAAAAAATTTTCAAAATATAGAAATAGGAAAAATACAAAACTGTATGAGTATTTCGTTTTGAATTCTCAATTTGTTAATACTTGGCTTACAAATTATTACCGTTTAAACAATATCTCTATACTTTTAAAGTATTGTTTGCGACTCATTTAAAATCTCATAATTTGCTATCAAATCGTAGACTAATAATAATAAAAACATATAATAGATACAAACCATCTGCATCTAATGGCATTAAACACACTTTTGAGTAATTAGCTATTAGTATTGTTGTTGAAGTGCAACAGTAGAAGGAAGCAAGCATACAAGTGTTTCACTCACCTGAAATGATACAAACAGAATAAACAATATATTAAATGTATTTAGTAAGAAGTTTTCTAAAATTAAATGAATCAGATTTAAGTAAATGGAGCATCCTTAAAAACAACTCAGCAATGAACAATTTGACATCCTTTTGTTCAATATTAAAATGGAATTAGGAAGCAGAAGGAGAGGAATACCGGAAAAAACTCATTTCCCTCATCAGAGTGATTGGTAAGAGGAAAGCTCTGGCAGATTTTTATTGTTATTCGACAGGGATGTGCTTCGTTCCACTACTGATTGAAGTGCAGAAGGAGTGTACACCAAGCGACCTGGAATAGGCAACAGGTGGTCAATGTGGACTCTGTAGACATATAGGTATATCCTCCAAGCAAGTCGAACCTGGCACATCAACTAAATCGGTAGGCCTCAAAATCTACATGACAATTCCAGCCGATTGAACAAGTCCTGCAAGTTGGCCACTAGACAGCACAGTTGCTGTGAAAGGAGGTAAAGCCTAAGGTGCCTCTGGGATGCTGTCATCTACATGTTATCTTCCATAGTGTCGAAACGAAGCACATTCTGTGTTTTCTGACCTGACAGAAAACAGAATTTTGAGCTACTCAAACGAGCACATATGGTGAGTGTCGACGGAATGAAATGGAGCTGAGGATAGGACATACACGGCGAATAAATGAAAACAACATTGTGAGGAAGACTATGGAAAGGAACCCGTTGGACGCTTGGAGGAGGAGGAGGATCGGAAAGCATTGGGAAAAACTTTGCAGAACTAAAAGCGAAGGCTAACAACAGAGTTGGTTGATGTTCCATATCCCAGAGGGAATTTGGGGAAATAGAAGTCAAGTTGGTGCATGTTTTTCGGTGTGATGAAGTGCTCTATGTGTATAAGGTGTCTCTGAGCCATACTTGTCGAAACTCTACCCCTTACTCTACCCCTTGTGGATGTCCCAGAGAGAAAGAGAGAATAAACCAGAGCGTAAGTTAAAGTCGGAAACGACCGTCCTTGATATACCCCTTACTCAAGGGAATATATGTTTAATAGCCTTATTTAAAGGACATTTCCACTGAAACAAACAAGTTTTTCTCACTAAGACTACTTTTCGGACTCTACTCTTCTATGACAGCTACACTATATAGATGTCCGATTTCGACCCAACTTAGTGGAATCATGGGAAAGTATAGCAAACTAAGAAATTCAAAGTTTTGAGGCGATTTCTTTAAAAACAAAAAAGTTTTTCTCACTAAAACTAGTTTCTCGACCTATCATTCCCATGGCAGCTATAGCCTATAGTCATCCGATTTTGACAAAACTTCAAAGAATTGTGTAAAAGCTTATAAAACAAATATATGGACATTTTAAAGAGGTTTACATTAAAACAAAAAAGTTTTTCTTACTATGACTACTTTTCTAAACTTACTTTGCTATGGCAGCTATGCCATATAGATGTCCGATTTCGACCAAATTTAGCAGAATCATAAAGAAGCATTGAAAACTAGTTAATACAGAGTTTGGAGACGTTTGCATTAAAAACAAAAAAGTTTTTCTCACTAGAACTAGTTTTTCAACCGATCCTTCCTATGGCAGCTATATGTTATAGTCATCCGTTCCGGCCGGTTCCGACAAATGTGTAGCATATTTGTAGCAGAAGACTTCGTGCAAAGTTTGATGGCGATAGCTTTAAAACTGACCGAGGAGATAGCTTAGAAACAGACGGACATGGCTAAATTAACTCAGCTCGTCATGTTGATCAAGAATATGTATACTTAATGTGTAAATGCTTCCTTCTTTAAGTTATAATCATCTGGACAAATTCAATATATCCTCTGCAAGGGTATAAAAAGATTCAAAGAAGTTCAATTTGAACAGGATATGTCTTTACTATATTTTAATCATCCAACGGTGCCGAAAATCATCCAAAAGATGATCATTTTTCATTAACTTTAGATGATTTTCAGCTTCCAGGATATTTAAGACATATCCAGTCCAAATGGATAAGGGAACCCATTCAATGGGTGTATTTAAATATCCCTTTTTCTCTCTGTGTGGGAATGTCGAGCCTTATTATAGATTGGGCCTTCGTGAGGCATCAAGTCGAGATGAAATAACAAGCCTAGAAGCTAAAATCAAGCACTTCCAAGTTTAAAACGGTATGCAGAATTACGGATCTCACAAATCCGTACTCCAGACAAATACAGCTCGTATTTGGTTTGAGAATCAGCAGCATTAAACAACTTCTGACAAAGTTTGGGCTTGATTTGGCTCAAATTTGCTTAACAACTTTGATCTATGAAGTTCATATTCGAGCATTATCTGACTCCCATTCTCACCCACACCAACAACTTCTTTTCAAGTGAAGAAAAATTGTGAAATACAACAAAAAAAAAAAAAAAAAATGGTTTATTAAAAATTGAATGTGACACATTCCAAGCGTAATTAAATTTGTAATTTCCTTTCTCTTCCTGTCTGCCCAAAAAACACAACCACTTAACCCACTTCAGTGGGCATATCTATGTCAACAGTTTGTTATGTTGTTGTTGTTGCTGTTTTTGTTGTTGTTCTTGTGGTGGGTGCGGGGCATATTGGCAGGCAGTCAATGAGCGTTATCAGGTCATAAGTGTATGACAAGTTGTGTTCGTTTGTTTCCATAGATGAAATGCAAAAACTTGAGCAAAAATCTATTTAAAATGAAAATCTAAAACTAGTCTTACTAGATATAGCCATTGGTGCATATGTGTGTGTGCGAATGTGTGTGTGTGTGCGAATGTGTGTGTGTGTGTTTAAGTGCACGAGAGAGACCCATTTTGAGTTCAAGATTCTTTTGTTGCTTGGCCAGCGACACCAAAGTCGAAACGAATCGCTCTCTTCGGTACTCCACTCCGGCAGTATTTGGGTACGGTTCTTGTCTTTTATCGTTGTTGCTGTTGCTGCTGTTGCTGCTGTTGCTGTTGTTGTTGTTGTTGTTGTTGCTTGTACACACAATGGCATCCAAACTGCAACTGTATGCATTGTAAAGATTTCAATTTGAATTGCATTTGATGTTGAAGCTTAGTTGGATTTCATTCGACTTGTTCTCCTTCGTCTCCACCATCCACACTCCCACCACCGCCTACCCCACCCCCCCCTGCAGCCCAACAGCTATCCTAACTAGTTCTGCACTGAGCCAACTGCTGCCATTCATGTCGTTCGCTGGCTTTGAGATATTGCAATGAAAATCACACAGAAACACACACACACACACACACACACACAGACAGACGCAACCCTGCACCGTAGCCACCCATTGGAGATGGTTCGTTGAGTAAGCTTGTGCTACATATTTTGATGGAATGTTGGTTACCACCAACCACCGACCACCCACCCCCTCGCCGGCCCACACACACACACACACACATGTTGGCCTCCCAGTCAGTTGAAGTTTTTAAACTTTTAGCACATATTGATGGGTTTTTTGTTGTTTTTTTCGTGTTTTTTTGTTTATAGACTAAGCCGTAAAGTGATTTTTAGTATCTGTGTGAAGATCTTTGGATTTGTTGCCGATGACATTGGCATGTTGTGAGAGAATTTGGCTACCAAAGCCAAATTGAATATTCTGAAAGAGTGGGGAGGGGGAGAGAACATATAACGAGCTTGTCAAGGGTTAAATGTGACTGCCTCCGTTTAGGAATTTGTTACAGTGTGACCAGCGTGCACTTCAAAAGTTCCTAAATATGCAAGGTCACACTGTTTGTTCTTCTGTGGTTTGTAAACAACGATCGAGAGTGCTTTGGAGGCAATACAAAAGGGGAGCTCAAGTGTGACTTTGCTTCAGAAATACAGCAATGATTTTGTAATCAGCTTTTTATGTCAGCACAGGCAACCTCCCAGCGGCGGAAATTTCCATTACATAATGGATTACTCTCTGCATCACTTTGCCTTCTGTATGCCGGAAATAATCCCATACAGTCCGGTTTACTTTTCCATATGCTTGGCCGCTTTGTAAGCAGTGTGCTCACAACCTGCATTACTGGTAATACAGGATGTATGCTAGAGCCGAACTGTCATCGGATTCCCATTACAAATGCGTATTCAGTTTTCAAAATTGTCAGGCGTAATGCATACTTTCGACAGAACACATTTAGCTCTCCGCCGCTGGGCTGGTACAAAAAACTGAGCACTCTGTTGATGTAGCTTTTAGGATTTTACGTCTGTGCGAGTATGGGTGTTTGCTTAAAAGAAGAACAAAAGACCGCGTCGCTTTCCTATTCAAGCGGGGTTTCAGAGACATACCAAATATTTCACCTTCTTAATCCTTATCCGGTTCTCATAGCCAACATGTGGTCTTAACTTATTTAACCATTATGTTCATACCTATCCAGGATCGGCTGAACCATAGCGTATGCGGCAACAAAATAGTGCAGAAGATACATCTAAGGCTCGATAGAAAGAGGTTCGACGTATACTTGCAAGCAGATCAAGTTTATTATTTTTATTTTGCCACGCCCCCGCAATATTGATAAAAACGGCAAACCTTACTGAGCATTTTTAGCGCTACCACTTGTTAGGAATCTCTATTAAAGTGTCAAAAAAGTACACTTAATGCACATTACTTAGCTTCTCAATAGCTGTTATGGTTATTCCTTTATATTTAGTGTTATTTGGAAGCTTATGTGTCAGATAGCTCTATGTGGAGGATAAGAAATCGTGCAAAAAAAAAAAAGCTCCCCTGTATAAGAAGTATATATCCCATTCATGAGCAAGCTTTATCTCCCACCATCTCTGAGATCTGTTTATATTTGATTGATATTGACTTGCTGATCAAAAATATATTTATATTATATTATAGATGCTTCCGTTTGGCTGTTACATACATTTGCATAAAATAAATATGCTCTGTGTGTACCTTTGGTACAGAGTATAAAGATTGCTCAAAAGAAGGTAGAGCAACCGATAAAGTATCGATACATACAAAAAACACACTGAGCCCAGAGATACTTATTTACACATTTTTGACAGTTATCGATAAATCAAAATCTAAGTGTACCACCGATATATCGGATTGCAAACTTCTAACATCGTTATATTGCATAGGGAAATATTGTTGCTGTTTATATTCTCAGTGAAGATTTACTTCAACGTTAAGAAGAATATGAACTGTAGATCGAAGATATCGAATTTACATTCACCGCAACAGAAGAGCTCCACACCTTCAAAACTTTTGGGGAAAGAAATTACACAAACTGCATCTAGGAATGACAATCAGATATGTAATAAACCGAAATTGGTACCTCAACTGAAAGTCCCAAATAATTGGTGTTCAAAATGTCGCCTTTTTAAAAACCCATAAATTATGCTGCGAAAGTCTTGCCATGCCAACTTTGGCCGTAAAAAATTGTCAGCATATGGATTTGTTGTTAGCAATTCAGGATTGGTGCTCCGTGCTGGTATAAATAGACTCGAATGGTTTTTTTTTTTATAATCATAATAATATTTTCATCAACAACTTCGTTTAGTTCTTGAAAGCAATTTAAAAGTTTAAGTACAAAATTAAAAATTGTTATCCATTTTCATCGTTAAATTAAAACTGTTGTAAAATCAGTTGCATTTCTAGAACTTGTTTGCACGTTGACAGGCAGAGGGAAAAGTTTTCAAGGTTCTTCAGTGACCACACAGCTGCTTTAACTCACATTCCTTTTTTCCTTTATTTTTTTTTTCGCTGAGCCTTCAGTCGAGTTGAGTTGAAAAGTGGGACAATTAAAACGATGCAAAAATCATAAAAAGAAGATCAGGTTTTTGGGCTGCACCGGGGTGGGGCGGAGGTTGCGGGGGTGTGGATGAGGCCCTTGATGATACGGCTCAAGTATCAGTTACAGCACTTCAGCTGGTCTTTTCAAAGTGAGGCGACTTGTTTTAATTAAAAGTGAGTCCTGACATACAAAAAAAAAATAAGAAAGAGTCGAGGCCTGGGTGTCAATTGCTTATCACTCATAATAATCGTTCATAATATACATATATCGTATGACCGATTCGATTCGGTTTAATAACCAAGCGTTATTAGTTTGCATTGCATTTTGGTCATTGAACCTACCGGCCAACTGCGCTGCCAGCTCTCTGGTCAATGTCACTGGTGCTTAATGTTTTATCTGTGCACACTCCAATTCGCACAGTTCTTGGCTTGATGATTCGATTAGGTAGGCAGCAGTGGCGTCCACGGAAGGGGTTTAATATGGTGGTAGTGGGGTAAAGGTTTGCTTGGTACTAAGAAGAATTTGTTAAATTAACGCTAAAGTTGTTCTTTCATCTCTTACTCTCTGGAAGTATGAATTCCGGACCTTTTTCGGATCTTTCAAACGTGGCGACCGTGACTGAAGGTACACAAATTTAATTGGATTTTTTTTGCTAGCTAAAGAGATTCTCTAATATCTTGGCTTAAAAATTTTGTTAAAAGTGAGGCAATCTTTAGTGGCGACCGTGCTGGACAGTTACGTTTCCACTAAGAGAGTTACCTTTCTTGACGAAAGCCTACCCAGTGAAAAAAGCTAGAAAATCTATTAAAAAAAAGACCTTAGCAAAAGTGGAGAGAGTAGCGATTCTTGATGAAAGCCTACCTACCTAGTGCACGAGAGTTCACCTGACTGGCTTGCAGGAGAAGTGGCGACCGTGACAGATTGTTAAGCTAGCTATAAAAGTTTCATTCAATGGTAATTTCTTTATTGATTCGTTTTCCAGGTTCGGTTAAGTAGTAAGTTTAGTTCTGCATTAAAGTAGTTGCCCTGCCCCTCCTTGAAAGTTACCTGCCTAGCTGGCTACGCTTGTGATATATAAATCTTTATCTCTGATAGATGCAGCTGCATTGCATTGCATTGCATTGGGTTATATTTTTAGCTGACCAGCTTCTACTCTCCACTCTCTTTTCTTCTTCACTTTTTTTTTTTTTTGCTGCTGCTGCTTTTGCTGTATTTAGGCCCAAGGCGGATTTTGCCTCATTTAAACTTGTTCCTTCTTCGTCTGTCTTTCTTCTACTACTACTGCTGATTCGTAATGATACGTTGCTCATTGCGGGTACTCAACTCTTTTGCTTCTTTCTCCCCATCATCTTCATTATCATCATGATCATCGTGGCCAATATCGTCATCGTCATCATGTTGTAATTGTTAGACAGTAAAACTTTTTTGTGTTGGTATGCGCACTTTCTCCTTAAATGCTATTTTCGTTAACATTGTTTTCGACGACGGATTCGTCGTTAGTCGGCTTGTGTATGGGATATCTCTTCAACATCTAATTTGTGGCTTTCCACGAGACTTGGTTCCGTCTTCTCGCCGGGTTGCAGCTTGTTGATTTTTTTGACATTTTCGTAATCCGTAATTTAGTTTTTTTATTTTTTGCTATTTTTTTATTTTGTGGGATTTTCGCGCAAGACGCCCGCTAAATTCCCATTGGTGTTTAATTGGCATTTTTTAGTGTCGCAATTTTAATGATTTAATTTTTTGTTTTTGTGTTTTGCTGTTGTGCAAATTGCAGTTGCAGTTAGCTAGCTGCTTGGGTGTGTTGACATGCGTCAGCCACTGTACATGGACAATGGGTGATTTGTGTGGTGAAGTTGAAGTGGCAATTGGTAGTGCTAACGATTTGGATTTTGGTTTTGGTTTTTGTGTGATTAGCAAATTGGAGCAATTTGCATGGCAAAGAGGGGGGTGAAATGGCAGTCGATGAAAGAGGCTGCATTTGAGATGGAGTGAGATTTTGAGAAGCCTTCTGCCAGAAATGGAAGCCAATCAGATGGTAGCCTTTACAGATTGACGTTTGTGTTTCGATTTAAAACTGTTTGAGTGAAGGAAACGAACTAAATCTACAGAGGTCGGCAATGCGAACAGAGTCGTTGATAGAAATTTCATCACCTGTAATTAACCAATTGTAAGTCGATAGATAAAAGTAGGCAATTTTCGTTGAGCACATTCACAAAAAGCATTAAAACTCTAAGGATCGACAATGAAAGCAGAGATGTCGTTAGAATTTCAGTCCCTACGATATTTTCAATAGCAACTCTGAAGAATTAAAGTATTTGATTTTTATTAACTATCGAGGGGTCGGCAATGCAAGCAGAGAAGCTGTCAGATTGATACGGCAGCGATCGGCAATGAGAGCAAACAAATTGAATGATTTTTAGCATCTGAAATTATATATTTGAAACTATTAAGCCAAAACTAGCATTATAACTTTGAAGAATCCAGAGCTCGGCATTGAGAACAGAGAGTTGTAGCCGCAGTAATAGTATTTTTCCAGTCTATAGATTCAATAACATCTTTAAAGATTAGAATAATCAATCTCATATTCATAATCCAGGGGTCGGCGATATGAGCAGAGAACTTGGCAGACTTCTGCTCGTGATTGATAAGCCAGGGGCAAATACAAGGACAGCGTTGTGACTTCTGCAATTGTGTTTTGTTAGGCGATTGCAAAAAGTAGTCAAAACGAGCATTACAGGCTTTAATTCTCTGCCCTTGTTCAAGAATCCAGAGGTCGGCAATGCCAGCAGAGACGTCAGCAGAAATTCAGCATTTCTAATAGTATTTGTAAGTCAATGGAGTTAAAACAACCACTAAATTCGCTGCCTTTGTTCGAGAATTCAGGGGTCGGCAATGCCAGCAGAGACGACTGTCAAATTTCAGACGCTGCTATCATATTTGCAATTCCTTAAACAACAAAGCAAAGCTTTTAAAAGCTCCCTGCCTGTTTGCTGTACATATGAGAATATTTGCTCAGTCGCCAGTGGCAACTTCTCTGCTTTAATTGCCGACCTTTGGCTTTTCTTTGCCTTGTGCCTTCCAAAGCGAACACTGACAAATTCGTTGCTATTTGAAGTCACTTCTACACAAAACTGAGCGCTTTGTTGATGTATCTTTTGGAAGTTGGTCTGGCAAAGTAATTGAACAAAGCTCAATCCTATATTTAATTTCAATTTAATTCACAAAATCCACCTGATCCACTCGCAAAGACAAATCGGTGTATCAAATCTGTAATTCCAAACCAAATATCCGACATCCTTCTCTTTGTACACCACAATTTCAAGTCAATCCAAACCGCCAGAGTTTCACCAACCAGCGACAACGCTCTAGGGGTGTCTCTCTGCATTTGGCACACCCAGAGCCAACACCTCTCTACTACGATACCTACTGGAAAAGACCTTGAAAAGCATGCGGGGCAATTGCAACGCCAACTTTCACCAGTTGCGTTAATTTTTCATGTCACAGTCAGAGACAAAACGAAACGAAACGTAGTAAAGTTGCCCCAATCTGAGGCAATTGCATTCCCAATCAGCCGCAAGTTGGAGTCGTCACGAAATGGCAACCGCAAGGCCTCCACCTCCTTGTCTCTGTCTCTGTCTCTATCTCTCTCTCTTGCCACATGCAATTAATGTTTTGTTTTGTCTTTCACCTCGCGGAAAGCAAAACAAAAAAATAATAAAGATGAAGACGACGACGTCGACGTTCTAGCATCATCTTCAAGGCAAATGGCGGCAATATGCTTGGCCAATATCTTCACATGGTAAAGGCTTACGTTTGTATGTAAGTCTGTATACTCGCTGTACTTATGGCATACCCACTGCAAATTGCATATTTTTCCTCAGCTTAGCTCACGTTTCTCGCTCGTTTCGCAAAACTGTTGAAAAGTTTCCTTTGTCTCGCTAAGCATCTCTCCATCTCCCTCTCGCGCGCTCTCGCTCTCGCTCTCGCTCTTAGTCTGTCTCGGGCTTTGGCTTTTTGCGATTCCGTTTATTTTATTGCAAAGCTGCTGTGGTGGAGCATCTTCTGATTTTAAGCCCTTATGGAGTTATTTATAGAGTTTATAATTAGAGCCATAACTCAACAATGCTGTTTTAGTGTATTTTTAGATCAGCGAGGGGCAGCCAGTGGCCCCAAATACTAAAACCCTTTGAATAGAGTTTAAAATCTAAAAAAACCTGAAAAGCCACCAAGTAAATTTGGTGTTATACAAAACTTGACTCGTCAAAAAACTCATCATTTTCAGCTACAATAACATGAATAATTTAACTTTTCAAACATAATTACTCAATAATCCGTCCTTACCAGGTATAATTATTCAAGTAATTCTAAAAGTAATTAGATTTTGGAGTAATCATTGAAAAGACGGTGTTCCAAGTTGGAATTGCAACTGATCAACTATATCGTATTTCATTATCTGAATGATCGAGATTATTGTAATTAAAAGGAACTAAATTAGTCGATTTTTGGTATACAAATCTTTGGCCTACCTCAACAGAAATGCTGACGGATGCTGGATATTGATCCTGATCAAGAATGTATACACTTTATAGGTTCGAAAATGTTTCCTTGTACCTGTTACATACATTTGCACAACTTCATGATCCCCCTTTACCCACATACAGCAGGCTCAGGCTTTAAAAATTTGATCAGACAATTCAATTACTTACTTTCTTTGACTGTCCTTTATGTCCAGACATGTGACTACAATGCGAAAGTAGCCTTTTCCGGGTACTCGTTAAATCCTTTTTGTAGCTAAAAATCTTTAAATTCGGTGTGGAAGATTTTAGCAGGAATAAAGTTCTATTTCCGCGTCACTCTGACATTTCTTTTTTATCTAGTACTTTAAGTACTAAGGTTAGATTTCTCATCTTCTAGATAAATGTTATTTGAGAGATAAACCTAGAATTTTCTTTGTTATTTGTCAGTTTAAGTGACAGATTGCTCTATTTCGAGGATGAGTAATGGACACTTAGTACTTATCAAATAGAGAATATGAAGTAGTTGGTGTAGAGAAACAAGCACTGAGTATGAAAAACCCGGTTTTGAACTAAGAACTGAGTATGAAGTACTGAGTATCGATTATGGATTACTGAGTTACGAGTATGCAGTACATAGTGTCGAGTGTGAAGTACTTAAGTACTTTGTATCGAACACTGCGTATGGAAAGCCGAGTAAGGAATAAAGAGTATGGAATACTGAGTTTGGAATACTGTGTATGGAATACTGTGTTTGGAATACTGTGTATGGAATACTGTGTATGGAATACTGACTATTGAGAGCTGAGTATAAAGTACTGAGTATCGAGTAACGAGTTCTGAGCTATGAGTATTGAGTACAGAGTTCAAAGTACTTTGTGTCGAGTATCGAGCACTGACTTTAGAGTGCTGGGAATCGAGCACCTAGTATCGAGTATTGAGTATCAAGTTCTACGTATCGAGTACTGAGTATCGAATAAAGAGTAACACACACAAAAGTTTATAAAAGTCGGAGCAGTTCTTAGTCCGATATTAAAAGATCAAGCAAACATGTGAAGTTTTCGCAGACTGGATTTAAACGGTGAGGCAAACTTCATGAAGTTCTCTTAGTAGGCGAGAGAATCAGGTGAGATTCTACAACTTTCCTTTATAAAACGAATTCACTTTGCCAAACATTCCGCCTACTAAAAGAACTTCATGAAGTTTGCTTCACCGTGTAAATTTAGTCTTGGTAGGCGAAAAGATCAAAAGACATTTACTAAAAATTATAGACAAAAAGTTTTGAACAATGTACCCCAGCCATAGCCCCTGGGGGCCGAACACACTTGGCAATTCACTCCGAATGCTGGCCGAAGTAATGCATCAGAGAGCGTCAGAGCGAGAGCAAGACAGAGAGCCTCTCATATTGGTAAAGAATCTCAGCTGTTTCTCCTGCCTACCAAGAAAACTTCATCGTGTAAAAACCATCTTGCAAAAGCATGTTTCATAAGCCTAGTGCCTCAAAAAACCTCCTTTTTTTCCAAACTGAACCGAATTATCCCTCAAAAACTTGCGCTTTCATGCTTAATTCATGTACTTATCGACCCTCATAGTTAAGCTGCAACTCAACTTTCAAGTCACCACAATGACAACGGCCTTTTGAGTAAGGTAATGATAAAAAAAAAGTATCCAACTTTCGATAATATAATAATAAAATCTTCCATTACTTAAAAAGCGTATTTGAGTTTCGTCGCTGGCAAAAGTTGTTAATCTTTTCTTTCTTGTTTTTTAATAAAACGTAAAAAAAAAAAAAGAAAGAAGTTGTTTCTGTGGTAGCTTTTTCAGCTGTTTACGTATGAAACTCACGGCCCGTCGTTCTGTCTGCCGCCTGTTCCCGCTGCAATCTGTGTTTTGTAGGGGGGTGTGCTGGTGGTGGGGAGAGCCAGAGCTTGTCATAGGACCTTGGGCGCGAAGAGCTCAAGCTCGTTGGTTTTATTTTTACTTGTGTCCGTGTCCCCCGCCCCACACCCCTCCTCCACCAATGTTCAGAGAACAGAAGAACAAGGTGTGCAACAGTTGTTGCCTCGCAACAATTTTTTTTTTTTTGTTGCTTGTTTTCTTTTTCATTTCGCTTTTTTTCGGGGGATTTCCCCGTTGTCTATGTCAGGGAAGCGATTTATTTTTATTGTGCCACGAGATTTATGCGCTTGCATTACAAATTTATATGTACGGCGGGGGGGCGCGCATTGAATATGTTTCTTTGAGTAATTTTAATGCCACTTTTGTTGGTAAGATCAAACTTTTAAGTCAGCTAAATTGAGATATATGTGAAAAACCCGTCCAAACAGGATGTGCTTACATTTATTGCGCAAACTTTTATCTCTAGTTTTGTACGATCGGCAGAAATTGGCGCAGACATTAATATTTAACACTCAAATGGCGCAAAACACATCAATGACAAGCACAGAGACCATTGACGTGGGGGGAGGGGAGTGCGGGCATGGGAGAAGGAAACCAAAGCCAGGCACACTTCAAACATATCAAATCAGTTTGAACGAAAATGTCTTACTTTTGTGGCTTT
Organism: Lordiphosa andalusiaca; assembly: GCA_035044965.1. Taxonomy (NCBI): domain Eukaryota; kingdom Metazoa; phylum Arthropoda; class Insecta; order Diptera; family Drosophilidae; genus Lordiphosa; species Lordiphosa andalusiaca. The sequence goes on along the minus strand of JAWNNM010002216.1, from coordinate 741,886 downwards.
ATTTTTCTGGTGGGTAGCTTATGAAATTAATTACAGTTGAATGGGATTAGTGGCAGATATTTGAAATAGTTTAAGGCTGAGATTGGAGTTGGGCTTTTACCGATTCAAATCTTAAGTCGAGGAATTGCTGGTTTCGGTTTTGTTCTCTTTCAAAATATCGTTTGTTGAAATTCAAAGTTGCGGCTTTGATTCTACATCTTATCCATTATGTCCATCCATTATGTGTGTTAACGTTGAGTCTCCTGCTTTTTATCTTTTCCTTGATTTGCCGTCACTTTGAAAGACGTTTTTGAGAATTTTTCAAAATTTTGCGGTTTTCGGGAACTTTTTTATACCCTTCCAAAGGGTATTATAATTTTGCCCAGAAGTTTGCAACGCATAGAAATATACATTTCCGACCCCATAAACTATGTATATTCTTGATCAGGGTGACGGTTCGTCCGTCTGTCCGTCTTTCTGTTTCTACGCGAACTTGTCTCTCAGTTTTAAAGCTATCGAGCTGAATTTTTGCACTGAGTCTTCTTTTTGCTGCACACTACTAATATGTCGGAACCGACCGGATCGGATGACTATATCTCATAGCTCCCATAGGAACAATCGGTCGGAAAACTAGTTTTAGCGAGAAAAACTTTTTTCTTTTCAATGGAAACGTCTCAATACTTTGTACTCATAAGTTTTCTATGCTTTTTTGTAATTCCACCAAGTTTTATTTTAATCGGACAACTATATGGTAAAGCTGCCATACAAAATATAGGTCTGAAAAACAGTCTTAGTTAGAAAAACTTTTTTGTTTTTAATGGTAGCATCCTGCAGTTTTCTATTTGTTTGTTTCACTTGCTTTCACATAATTTTACAAATTTATGGCCAAATCGGATGACTATATCATATATCTCCCATACGAACAATCAGTCGGAAAATGGGAAAAACAAGTTTTTTGAAAATAATTTAACGGGTATAAAAAGTTCGGCACAGACGAAGTTAGCTTGGCTTTTGAATTATCGAAATATTGTGAACCAAGAACGGTTCCGGTTTCAATTTAAAGAACCCCAAATTATATCTGAGAAAAATTTATTTTTTAATCTTCGAAATGTTGAGACCAATGATTCTAGAAACTGGTCCGAGAACGGAACCCAAAGTTTTATGATGGCTTTGTATCACTGTATCAAACCAAACTTGTATCTAAACTAAACTTATGTCTAAATCATCGACATCCTGAGATCTATGCTTTTAGAAACTACTCCAAAATCGGAACCCAACGATTTAACGTGAGCTTCGAACACCTGGATAGAAGCCTACTTTTATTTAAACAAAATCTGGGATTAAATGCCTTTAAAAACTGGTCCGAGAACGGAACCCACAGCTTTACAACAGTGTCGAACCATTAAAACGTACATTTTGCGGTCTTTCGACCTCTAAACAAATGAAAATCAATTATAAAATAGAAAGGTTCTTGAAAACAGCAACAAGGATTTCGTGTACATATTAAAAATAAAATAAAATATCTGGAAATTGTTGTTCTGAAAATTACAGTAATAAAAGAAAAACATTTTAAGCCCACCTATGGATATTAAAATTGTTTTTGTTTTTTATTATTTTCAAATTAATGTAAGACATCTAACATTTTGGTATGCAGTCCCGGCTCCAAGACAACACCAACACCAGCGCGCACACACACACACAGACAGACAGTGTAAAAAAAAAAAAGAAACTGCATTCAAACTCATAAATCGAGTTTTTCCAATTTTTCCCAACGCCGCTGCCTCACCCTTCTCGTGGCTCCTTAGTCTAAGCGTCGCTTGGCGTTTTTCCTCAACGACTAATTTTTTTTATTTTTTTTTCCATATATTTTTCAGAGACTTAATCATTATTTTTCCAGTGCTTTGCTTTCATTACTTGTTTGCAGCACACACACACACACACACACACACGCACACTTGTAGAGGAGATACCTTTTTTTCCCTGGGATGGAGCTGAAGATGACGTTGTGGAAGCCACTTGGCAGTTTTCAGTTGTTGTTTTTGTTGTTGTACTTGTCTTTTAGCACTCTACTGTGTGCATTGATTTCTTTGTTTGCCAACAACAACAACAACAACAACAGAGTGGAGAGGAAGAAGAAGAAGCAGCAGCAGAGAACTAACTACCGACTTGCATTTACTATGTATCTGTGACTTGTTGACTGCTCAGCACCCTCCCCCCCACCCCCTCACACCATATTACTTTTTATGCCTTCATTGTGAGCGCTCTCTCTCTCTCTCTCTCTCTCTCCCACTCTCTCACTCGGTGTCTCTCTCAATGCTGATCAAGTGCTCAATTATTATGACTTGTTGTTGCTGTTGCTGTTGTATTTACTTCTTGGTCTTGGGGTCTTCCATTGACCATTCCGTGTGATTCCGAAAAGCGCATACCAATGCTTCCAGTGAAACCAATTCCAGTTTTCAATTGGAACACACAAACACCAGTCCCGAGAGCCTCGCTGCCGCTGCACAGTGTACGATATTGCCAATCTGAGACGACAAAAATCAGTTGCAGTCGTAGTTTAAGAACTATTGACTTGAAATTTGGAATGGATGGGTTTTTTCACCATTCGGAAGTATGATTTTAATATGAGCAACATTGGACCAAAACTACTACCCCCTCCCATACAACTTTTCAATTTTTAGCACAATTTTTACATGGGAGCTATACGATATAGTCACCCGTTTTTGATAAAACTCAGTCGAGTTGTGTGGATGTATCAAAAATGAATACATACATAGTTTCAGGTCCGTATCATTAAAAACCACAAAGTTGTAATGATCTCACTGCTTTTTTTTTACAATGAAGGATATATCACGCGAAGGTCTTTTTGAAGTTTGGTTAGCAGCAAGCCCCAAGACTGTAAGGCTTGAATCAATTTTAGATTACACGACCAAATTTTTTCGAAGAGATGATTAAAAATTCATTCTGCAGAGTTTGCTAAAGGACACAAGCATTTATTGGCAAAACCCAGCCTGATCCTCAACCAGATAATGTCAAATATATTTTCACAAAAGAATCTCCCGATCCAATTACAAAGGAAATAAAGAATATCCAGAATCAAATTGCACTTTTAGCCTCAACTTGCATAGATACAAACTTCAGTGTGACCGTTCCACCAAATATAGAGCTACTTTCGATTACATGTGAATTAGATTGGAGCACATTACTTTGAATAACTCCAAGACTGAAAACAAAAAAAAACTTTTTTTTCTTTTTGAAACTTGTACTGGAAGTCCTTTCGCATATTCCCCATATTACGAACCCATTGAACACGATGGAATATAGAAGTTATAGACCATTAAAGTAAGAAGAGATTTCCATACTTTCTTACTTTTTAGGTGTTGATGAAAAAAATTAAATAAAATATTCCAGTATAGCTATGAACCCCTGGCTTTGAAAATTTTACAGTTAAACTATTCAAGATTAAGAAAACATTAACACTCTTGGGAAACAAGACACTTACGACATAAATTTAATCACTGCCGGTTATCAAATGTAACTTGGGGAGCGTTGCAATGAGGCCTGTTTAATGACCATTTCAATTGCTGTTAATCATAATTTCATTCGGATTTTTGTTGATTTCTCTAACAATTGAATATTTTTCTATCATATAATAAAAAAAATCTTCGCATTTGAAGGATTTTTTTTTTTTTTGTCGTCTCAGTTTGGCAAAATCTTCCACTGTGCGCTGCCCCGTCTCGGTTGCGAGTTCAGACACCCGTAACGTCAACGTCAACAGAGCCTGGCCGGTGGCGCACTTGCCAGAGATCGTGGGAGAAGAAGTGGAAAAAGAAGTCAGTTAGAAGCTGCAGAGACGTTACAAGCGTTGCTCAACAGTATAAGAGTTACAAGTGGGAGTGAAAGCGTAGAAGAGAGTTACGGTTTGAAAGAGAGCGGCTTTGTGTAGGTGAAGGTAAATGCTCGGCCTGATCAACTGTTGAGTGCGCTCTATGTATAAGCAAAAATTGTGTAAGGCCATTTCAATCCTTTACCACTTCCGACACTTGGCCATTTCTTGGCAAGTATCCCTCTCTCGGAGTCAGTTTAAAACCTTGAATTTGCCAATATGAATATTTTTGTATTTTTGGCAGCATTAAAATTCATCTGCAATCTGATGGCAAACGATTCGCCTCTCAGTTCTATCTGTTTCACATTAAAAGTCACAACAATTGCCAGCCAGTCCGACCTCAATTCACATTTGTTGCCAAGTGCATCAAAATGCGTAAAGCCATCTCAAGTTACAGCCCAGGAGATGTGCATCTCAGTGTTGGCTTTTGTGAGTATCTCTTTCAATCTGCCGCTTCCCGAGCTCGTATGACAACCCCAGCGACGCGTCTCGACGTCCTCGTCGTCGTCGTCGTCGTCGTCGTGCTTAGGCAGCTCTCATAAATTGTTGCTTAAATTGCATATCATGCATCAAATGACTGAAGCTCGTCTCACCCCCGCAAATTGCCCACCAGAGATACAGTTGTGGTTGTTGGTGTTTTTTTTTTTTTTGGCTAAATCCAAGCCCAAGTGAGCGGGAGCCACGCACATTGCAAAAAGCCACAGCATAAATGGAGACCCACAAGTCATCCAGCAGCAGCAACGCCAGCGGCAGCAGGTGACGCATTGCCCAAATCGAAAGGTGGGTTCGTGGGTACGGACCGTGAGTCGCAAGTCGTCAGTCGTGAGGCACAACTAATGAGTGTGGCAAATGTTCCTGGGGGATTTTCCAGATATGATTTCTATCTTCTATTTGCCGGGTCTACGGGGGCGGCGGATACTGTGTAGGCTCCTGTGAGTTCTGATTTTATTTAGTCCTTCGTCTTCTAAGGAAATATCTCTGCGAGGTTGTTAGTGTTGCCAGCGTTTTGAGCCAAACCGGTTCGAAACCGGAACTCTGATTTTTACTTTTTTGTTTACCAAACCTTGAACCGAACCTCTTTAGATATAAGAACTGAACCCGAACCTGTTCCGAATCTAAAATTTCTACTAAAACTGGTAGACATCAGAAAATTGTTCTTGGAGTTGTTTATAGAAGCTAAGATCTCAGGATTTCGATATTTCACAAATAAGTTTTGTATAGATACAAGTTTGTTCTAAGACAGTGGTACAAAGCTATCATAAAACTTTGGGTTCCGTTCTCGGACCAGTTTCTAGAATCATTGATCCCAACATTTCGAAGATTAAAAAATAAATTTTTCTCAGATATAATTTGGGGTTCGTTAAATTGAAACTTTGGGTTCCGTTCTCGGTTCACAAGATTTCGATAACTCGAAAACGAGAAAGATAAACTTACTTCGTGCTCGCTTAAATAATTTCAAAAAATACTCTTTTCCCCATTTTCCGAGCGATTGTTCGTATGGGAGCTATATGATATAGTCATCCGATTTGGCCAAAAATTTGTAAAATAATGTGAAAGCATGTGATACAAACAAATACAAAATTGCAGGATGCTACCATAAAAAACAAAAAAGTTTTTCTAACTAAGACTGTTTTTCAGACCCATCTTTTGTATGGCAGCTATGCCATATAGTTGTTCGATTTTAATAAAACTTGGTAGAATTATAAAAAAGCATAGAAAACCTTTGAATACAAAGTATGGAGACGTTTCCATTGACTAGAAAAAAGTTTTTCATACTAAAACTAGTTTTACGACCGATTGTTCCCATGGGAGCTATGAGATATAGTAATCCGATCCGGTCGAAAACTCTGTGCAAAATGTCAGCTCGATAGCTTTAAAACTGAGAGACTAGTTCGCATAGAAACAGACAGACGGACGGACAAAGCTCAATCGACTCAGCTTGTCATCCTGATCAAGAATATATATGGTTTATGGGGTCGGGAATGAATATTTCTATGCGTTGCAAACTTCTGGGCAAAATCACTCTGGATCCGCCATGTTGAATCAGTCAAAAACTTTACCTTTACCTCAGGAGAGTTTCTACTACCTTCCAGCTCTGACAACACCGGCCTTGGATGTTCCGTGACACGTGCACATCTCTGGTGCGTAGTGCAAATGAAGCGCCATTGCTGGCATCTCCTCGATCTGTGGGTGCGCAGAAAAATTGATTGCCAGTCAGCCAGCCAGCCAGCCAGCCAGGTAGTCAGCCAGGTAGTCAGTCAGTTAGTCAACTTAAGTTTGTGGGCTGCCACTCCGATGCGGGCTGTCACCGTCATCATCATCATCACCATCAACAGCGGCAGCATTTTCCATCATGATGAGCAAAACGTAAATGTAATTAACATGTCAAAGTACTGACAAACTTCATGCCTTTTGTTGCCGCAATTGTGGTGACTGCGGTCGGAAAATGTGTCAAGGCACAGATCACCGAGTTCACCGAAAATAAAAAATAAAAAATAAAAAAAAAACTGGCAAACTGCATTCACAAAAGACCAAGAATAAATACTCCTCGCAATTGCAACTCCCCTGACGTCAAAAGGTCTTGCTTGGCCCACGCCAATGTTGTGTACAATCTTCTAGCCGTATTTTATATATTATCTAACAACAAAAGGTAGCCAGCGACGGGCCACGTTAATGGCCGCCAGCAGCTTTGGCACTTCGTTTAATGAGTTTTCATTCGCACGCAAATTGATTGCGGTGGCTTAAATAACAATTTACTTGTGCCTACTAAAACTCGGAATAATAAAAACTGATTAGAAACTGATTTGAAAGGTTGAAGTTGATGTTGATCCTCAATCAGTTGACAAATGCACAAAACAAAAGCCTGCAGCAAGGACTCCTCGAAACGCTGCCAACGGCTGGAGCCAGCCAATATGCGGCATATTAAACTAAATAAGTGGCAAAATGTGCGTCACGTAGCGACAGGACACGGACGCATTACGTTGCCTTTGCTCTTGCATTGGCAGCTGGCACATTTCGCCAGAAGGACTCACCCACATAGCTCGTTAACCAGGACAAGAAATGAGAAACGAGAGCAAGCATCTATACATGTCAAAGCCAGGCATTATTTTATGCCACTTGTCAGCTTAGAGAGTGTAAAGGAGCTGGGCGAGAGAGGGAGTGGGTGCGGGAGCAGGATTGGGAATGGGTTGTTGTTTTTACACGAGATGCTCTAATCAGTTGAGGGTCCTTGGGTACTGCCCTATTTTGAATTCACTTAAGTGCATTGAAAAGTTTGGATGGCGTCAATTAGCTTAACTATTTTTAAATAACTTTTCAAACTTGTTTAGGAACATAAATGGCATAATTATTTAATGGGAATTGAGTTCTGAAAGAATGTGGAAGCTTTCGTGCACTTTTCATTTCACTCCGTGAAGTTTCGATCGCTTAATCCTAAATTAATTCAACAAATTATGAAAACCAGAAAACCCAAAACAGGGAAACAAGTTGAAAAGCTACGAAAGAAGGCTTTGATTTCTCTCTAAACATAAAAGTATACCGCAATTCCCCTCCTGAGAACTTCAATATCAAAAGGATACTTGAAAATACACACACAGGAAAAATAAAAAGATCCAAAAAAGAACCATTTGGAAGGGATATGTCTTAAACATCCTTTCAATCATCCAGCGGAGCTGCAAAATCATCCAAATGATAATTTTCCATATCCTTTGGATGATTTTGAGCTTCCTTCCTTCCAAATGGATACCATAAATTACCCAATGGATATTTTTTAAAATCCTTTTTATTCTCTATGCAACCCAAAGCTTCTCTTTGTATCTTGGGACCTACAGTTTAACGCCGAAACCGAAGGGCCAAGTTTTAATAGCTTTTTCCTGCCCGGTTACTTCAAGGCTGAACCCAATAGCTAGCGAAGGTGACCGAGTGTTTTTGCATTTCTAAGTCTACTCAATCAAAGAACATATGAACACCACATTTGCAGAGCAAGGAAGTCAAAATTAAGGAAAATTACTATTGAAACCGTATTCTTGGGCAATAAGATGACTTTCTATTAGTGTTCAGTCATGAGACCAGACCAAACTAAACCAAGTTGAGAACAAGCATTTTTAAACCCTTTTAGTTATAAACAAAGTTGCCCGCGAGAAATACGCTTCAGGCGCTTTCGTTGTTATTTACAGCCAGGCGATTGCCGAGCGCCTGAGGCTTACGCTTAATGAAATTGCAGAAGCAGCTTTGTGAAGGGTGATTCTTAAGCGACTTTCTATTTTCCAACACTATATCTAGCAACTCAACTGTTTTCGTGTCACTTGATACTGTCAAACATGTTCAGTTTGGGGTATAACTTTACCATGCCTCGACTTACAAACGCTCAACCCTTGCAGATTATTGAGTTCAATTATCAAAAATCATGCTCAATGAAGGTCCACTTTTTTATCGAAAAATTGTGTTCAGGGACGAAGCTCATTTCTGGTTGAACGGATACATGAAATACGGGAGCATCATTCGACCGTACTTTTCTAAAGATGACGAAATCAGGAATGAAAACCGCTACCGTTCGTTGATTACAAAACTTATTAATTACCCAAAATGGAAGAACTAAACTTGGCTGACATGTGGTTTCATCAAAACGGTGCCACAAGCCACGCAGCACGCGAAACAAGGTCCCAATTGAAATGTGAGTTTGGTGAACAGTTAATTTCACTTTTGGCTCTTTCCTAGAACGTACGATGTAACGCCTTTAGACAATTTTTTGTGGAGCTATTTGAAGGCTCAAGTCTATAACGACAAGCCCGCAACAGTTGAGGCACTGGAAGCCAATACTGAAGTATTTATTTGTAACATTCCGGCCGATATGTTTAAGAGAGTAAGCCAAACTGGGACCCAGCCAAAAAACCATTTGAGGTGCAGCCCCAGACAACATTAATCTTTATCTTTCAACATAAAATCACATAGATCGTTCTATCGACTTAAAATCAGGGATGCAAACCACTCGAAAATAAGTACTGGTTCGGTTCAGTGGTTCGCACAGTTTCTGAACCGCCGGTTCGGTTCATAACATGGTTTTTGTAGTTAAATGAACCGCGGTTTCGGTTCGGTTCAGTGGTTCACAAAGGCACATTATAAAATATGATTTCGATGAACTGGCTATTCGACCATTTTTGAAATTTGTTTCCTATAATCCATTCGAATATCTTTAAAATCGTTAGAGCAATCAGCAAAGATTATTATGTCGGATTCCCAGAACTCGTCTATCAGTTCTTGGAGAAATGGCCTTATTTATTGGCAGATTAAGATTGAATTAAGGTTAAGAAGTACCACAGAAAATTGAAAATATTGTCTATTGAAAAAACAAATTTAGATTGATGACAGGTAAACTAAGAGATCAGCGGGAAATTGCAAAAGTTATATCGATCCTTAAAAGTTATATCGATAAAATTATCTTCGAGAAACGATTCAAATTTCCTAATTAATCAAAATCATTGGCTAGAGGAAAGCAATTCCCGTTAAAACTCGTCAGAGAACTGAACCGAACCGAACCGTTTTTATTTGTGGTTTTCGGTTCGGTTCAGAAATTCTGAAAGGAAGCCGGTTCGGTTTGCGGTTCGGCTCACCAGCGGGAATAAGCGGTTCGGTTCGGTTCAAAACCGGTTCAGCTCAGAACCGGTTTGCATCCCTGCTTAAAATATTTCATAGATTTTTGGAATTTTGTGTATTTTTTTAAATCAAATCCAAAAGCTGCTCTATTTTTCTGTGCCTCTGCAAACTTGAAGAAAATATGATTCTGAAAAGTATCAAATTGATATTTTGAGTCTTAATTTGATCCTTAAAATATTAATTTGATACTCAAAAGTAATAAATTGATTCAGACATATTTTTATGTTAGTTCGAAAAGACATACTCGTATCGAAAAGTTTATAAAGATTGTAAAACTTTGTTTTCGAATAGTAAGCGAGCATTTGGCGAATGTTTTTCGGCTCGTTTGTCAATATTGCATGAGTTCTTTAAAGGTTCGAATTTGTCGCTAATGTTCGATAAATGTTCGTTGCAGGCTCGTTTTAGTAGCCAGAATCCTCTGAGAGCTTTGTTAGAAAGTCAAAAGAGAGCAAGCTCAGGAAATCTTCCCTATTTTAATGTGAAGAGTATGTCAAGATTCGTTATTTCTCCTTTGAAATATTTTCTTAATAAGCCAAATGCAGCAGCTGTTGTCAAATTGTTGTCAATGTAGTTGTCCTCGGTAAACTTCAGAGCCTATCAAAGGGTCTTTCCATTAGTCTTCAACTCTCTCTCTCTGTCTCCCTCTCCCCGTCTTTCTCTTCCTTAAAGCTGCCTTAAAGACAATCGTGCTATATATTTCTCGCAAAATGGCCAAACTTTTATTTCATATATGAAATTCTGTTTTTCCGGAAAAAGTTTATATTCGCTTCAAGGTCCTTAAGCACTTTTATGTCTAACTAAAGCTGCATTTTTTACTATGCCCGCCCACTGACCAGGCGAGTGAGACAGAGAGAGAGTGAGAGCCTAGGAAGCGCAGTGACAAGAGATTTAGTTGACTTTTGTTTGGTACGGAAATGGCAAAATGGCATGACAAAACGAGCAATGCACAAAAGACATTGGGACCTGGCCTGACGACGCCGGGTGTGGACGGACGTGCAGCTCTTCCTTTTGTTTAGTGCAGTTTTCTGTCTTACAAATTGCATGCAGGCACGCGATGAGGATGTGGATGAGAACGAGTAAGAGAATGACGTGCCTCCGACACCGAGAAATGGATGGAAAAAAGCTCAGGGACAGGTGAATGGGATTCCTCGTTTTGAGGTGTGTGTGTGGGCTTAGCATCCGCTTAGCTATATTAGAAATTGTTTGACATTAGTCCATATGCCAGGCCAAGATGGAATGAGAATGTTTGTTAAGGGATGAAGGAGGTGGAGGAGAAGGAGAAGGGTGGGAGTGGGAGTGGGGGCCTACATAAAATATATTACATTTTTAATACAATTTTAAGTCAACTTTTGGCAGATTTACATTCTGTGCTAATGTGTGAATGGTAGGACTGGTTATATGATTTTAAGAAGTCAAGAATTATTATTATTATGATTACATTTTACTCAAAGGATTAATTCACTCTTCCTCTCTCTCTCTCTCTCTCTCTCTGTCGTCTGCTAAAAGTCAGTTTCTCTCCTGTCAATTTCTTTAATCAATTGGTACTTAACCCATTAAAGTCTGTCAGACTTTACTCTTAAGGTAGGTAGGTATCTACTTAAGTAGATTTCCTCACAGGCTACTTTAAGCTCAGAGTCAATCAAAGTTCGATTTCGTGCTTTTTCGTGCTGGTTCGTGCTTTGCTTATCTTAAGATCGTCTTTATACAAAATATAGATTGGCTTACTCTTTGGGGAACATCTTTGAGAATCAATATAATTTCGTACCAAATATTCTACCTTAAAAAACACAAAATTGATCAAAATAGCACAAAAAGTCTGCAAAGCAATAGAAGAATATTTATCAAAATATTAGAAAAGTCGGAAAAAACAAAGAAAAGATCTTTGGAGTTATGATTTATGCTAGAACTAGGGATTTAGGTTCCAAAATGATGAGACTTTTACAGTCATTTTAAGGCTGCATTTGCGGACCGTAGTCTTTAAAACTCTAAAGCTTTGAAACCAGATCGGTTCGGGCTTACAAACCCGCTTTGAACTAGAAGGTTCGCTATCTGCAGGTTTTGGTTCGAACTAGAGATGGTCGCGTGTCAATTCTTTTCAATGCGACACGACTTTAACACGAATGGCAAGTTTAAAGCACGAACATTTTCTAAACACAACACGAAACGACACGCACGACTTTACAGACAGGCACGTCTTAACAAGATGTGTTTGTGTTGCAGGATCAGATTCGTGCGTGCCTGATCGTGTCAGTTTTTAGTCAGGCACCAATTAATTTTACAGAATGCTAAGAAAGTTTTATGGTTCAAAGAAACACCGACATCCATATTAATATATGTATGTATACACGTACGTTCCAATATACCTATATTAGAGCTAAAGCCAAGGACTCTTGAATCACTGGAAAAGCGTTAATGTACCCATTAATCTTTATTATGTAGGATTGTTTTTAGTACAAAGAAACAAATTGTGTTCTTGAAAAGTTTAATAAAATACATTTTGGCAGATTATTCCCAGAAGCACACGAACTTTAGCGAACAAATTTATCAAATTCTTGATATAAAGTCGTGCATGTCGTGTTTGATAATATTTTTACCGTGCGAGTTCATAATATGGCGTTCGTGTTAGAGTCGTGTTCACGTCTATATTGCACCCAGTTCTTTCTTCTACGTAGGATTCCGTTTAATTTGGAGAAACAAAGTGGTGGCTTAATGCCATCAGTTGATATTTTCGAGCATATAAAATCGATATTTTAAGATCAAAATTATATTTTATAATGTGATTTTGATACAAAAAATAAGAAATATAGTGAAAATGAGAGGTTAATCAGCCTATATCATTAGGTAGGATTCTGTTTAATTGGGAGAAACAAAGTGATGTCTTAACGCCATCAGTTGATATTTTCGAGCATGTAAAATTGATATTTTAAGATCAAAATGATATTTTATAATGTCATTTTGATACAAAAAATAAAAATTTAGTGGAAATGAGAGGTTAATCAGCCTATATCATTACGTAGGATTCTGTTTAATTGGAAGAAACAAAGTGATGTCTTAACGCCATCAGTTGATATTTTCGAGCATATAAAATCGATATTTTAAGATCAAAATAATATTTTATAATGTCATTTTGATACAAAAAATACAAAATATTGTGGAAATTAGAGGTTAATCAGCCTATATACCTTAAACTTCGCTCTGCTTCTTTTTCTAAGTGATATAAATCATTTTAGGCGTCATGTCGTATCAATATATCAAATTAACCCACCCAGATCAAATTGATATTGCCATTTTTTCACTGTAAACATTTACACTTACAATTTTTTTTGCTGTCCTACACAAAATCAATTTCTCCCCACAACAATCCAAAAAAAAACAACTCAAACCAAACTTCAACTTATCTGTTATGCGCATTTACACACACATGTCCGAGAGTTTAAGTTCCTTAAGGTGCCAACACGAATGTGAAGTGTGTCAAGGTAAGAGAAACAGCAGACAAGCGCAAAAACGAGACCCAAGATATTAGAATTTTTCCTCCATTTTTTCTTGTTGTTGTTGTTGCTCCCTCCGCTTCCGCTCTTCTTCATTACAACATGAAAAATGCAGTCAACTTTTGCTGGCACTCGCTCAATTTCACTGGCAATGTGTCAGAAAGTACGGAAAATACTCGGTTCCTGGGTTTGGCGAAATGTTGTGCAACTCACTTACCTGTGTGGACGAGAAGACAAGAGAGAAGAAAACGTAATTAATTTTAATTATTGTAAAAAGAAAAGCGAATTAAGTTATTATTATTATATATATATAAATATTTGTATATATAGTATTTCGTTTTATATTTAATGCGCAATTAATTGCTCAACGCTTTCCAAGATTGTTGTTTTTGCTCCCTCCCCCCCCACCACAGTTTGTGCGCCACAGGCGGCACACAAAGTTGGTCAGCAGGCAGGCAGGCTCTGGCCGGGCAAAATTTAATTGCATTAAAAACGACATTTTTACGTGTTTGCGTCTAATTAAAATTATGGAATCGGGCGTCACAAAAAATTGTGTGCGCTTTAATATTTGAGGGAGTTTTTAGTTGAAACTAAATTTCACTTAAGCAGCTTGTTAATTTGATTTACAAGACACATTTTCCAGAGTTCAGACCAGCTTATTCTTGTTAAATAACTTAGAAAAGTATTTGCAAAAGCGACAGGCGAAAAGTTAAGCTGCTGGCTGGCTGGATGAGATGAGTTTAATGGTATGTACAATGCTTATGTGTGTCGTCCGGGATGAAAAGTTAAGTGGCGATGTGGGGGATGGTGGGGGACTCCTCCGAGTATATGAGAAAACTAAAAACTAAATAAAAAGTACAGCTTTTTATAGTATTCTTAGAAGTTTTTGTGTACTTTACACTTAGAGTATGCCTGACAGGCCGATTAGAAGGAGAAACAAAACACTTAAAAAGGAAGAATGATTAGAAGGAGTGCCCTATAACACTTTCAGTTCTGTTCTGTTTCAAGGAAGAACGAATAGAAAGAGAACCAACAATAATATTTTCAGTTTCATCTCTGATTCTGATAAAGTTGGAAAAGAAAGAGAATTGAAAACTTTTTCAGTTCTGTTAGTGTATCAAGGGAACCCAAAAACGAGAAGGAATAGTAGAAGAAGATGCAAAACCCATTTCAGTTCTATTCTTCATTCGGGGAAGAATTAATAGAAAAAGTGCCAGACTTTCACTTATATTTCTAAAAGAAGACAAAAAAAAAAGAAGGAAAGATACAAATTGTATATCCTTGCAGCAAGGATATCTAACTAAGATTAGCCTTTGGACCTTACTTTTCTTTGGGAGCTATACGATATAGATGTCCGATTTCGAGCAAACTTTGTGGAATCATGGTAAAGCATAGCAAACTACGAAATACAAAGTTTGGAGGCGTTTCCATTGAAAACAAAAAAGTTTTTCTCACTAAAACTAGTTTTTCAAGCGATTGTTCCTATGAAAGCTATATGCTATAGTCATCCGATTTTGAACAAAACTTTGTAGAATAGTGTGAAAGCATATCAAATAATTAAATGCCAATTCTAAGGACATTTCCATCGGAAGCATAAAAGCTTTTCTCACTAAGACTACTTTTCAGACTCTACTTTTCTATGAAAGCTATACGATTTAGATGTCCGATTTCCACATAACTCAGTGGAATCATGGAAAAGCTTGGCAAACTAAGAAATACAAAGTCTGGAGGCGTTTCCATTGAAAACAAAAAAGTTTTTCTCACTAAAACTACTTTTCAGACTGTACTTTTCTATGACATCTATACTATATAGATGTCCGATTTCTTGCAAACATCGTGGAATCATGGGAAAGCATAGCAAACTAAGAAATACAAAGTTTGGAGTTGTTTCCATTGAAAACAAAAAAGTTTTTCTCACTAAGACTACTTTTCAGACTCTACTTTTCTATGACAGCTATACGATATAGATGAACGATTTCCACCAATTTTAGTGGAATCATTGGAAAGCATAGCAAATCAAGAAATACATAGTGTGGAGGCGTTTCCATTGAAAACAAAAAAGTTTTTCTCACTAAAACTGGGTGTTGGACCGATTGTTCCTATGACAGCTATATGCTATAGTCATCCGATTTTAAACGAAACTTTGAAAAATCGTGTAAAAGCATATCAAATAAATAGAGAAAAATTTTAAGGACATTTCCTTGGAAAACAAAAAAGTTTTCTCACTAAGACTACTTTTTAAACTCCACTTTTCTATGACAGCTATACGATACAGTTGTCCGATTTCCACCAAACATAGTGGAATTATTGGAAAGCATAGCAAATCAATAAATACATAGTTTGGAGGCGTTTCCATTCAAAACAAAAAAGTTTTTCTCACTAAAACTAGTTTTTCAAGCGATTGTTCCTATGACAGCTATATGTTATAGTCATCCGATTTTGACAAAGCTTTGTAGAAACGTGTAAAAGCATATTAAATAAATAGAGGCAAATTTTAAGGACATTTTCATCAAAATCAAAAAAGTTTTTCTCACTAACACAACTTTTCAGACTCTACTTTTCTATGACAGCTATATGATATAGATTCGTGCAGAGTTTGAGGAAGATAGCTTTCAAACTGACGGAGGAGACAGCATAGAAATAGACAGACATGGCTGAAACATCTCAGCTAGCCTTGCTGATCAAGAATATATATACTTTATGAGGTCGGAGACATCCGTACAATTTGAAATAACCTCTGCAAGGGTATCAAAATTGGAATGAATAGAAGAACCAAAAACAGTTTCAGTTCTATTTCTGATTCAGGGAAACCTTTTAGTTCTGTTTCAGACTGGAAGGAATATGATTTTAAGTTTAGTTTCTCTTTCAAGCTTTAATTATACAATTAAATACTACATTTCATTAAAGTCCTTTTCTTACCCTTGAACAATTGTTTATCTCACTGCTCTTACCCCTGCCTAAATGTTTAATGTGTTCTTTCTGTATACTTTTTTTGTCTTTGTAACTTTCAAGTAGAGGGAAACTCTTTGAAATTGCTTTGATATCAAGAACCCCACTTTAACTTGGTGCAACTAAATCAAAGCACATCAAAAACGGCTCCCCCGCCCCCTCATTCGTTTCAAGTTAAACAATTAGCACAAACAAAACGTCTTTCAAGCACGCCAAACTCAAAGCTTCATTATGTGTGCAACTTTTTGCTGCTTTACCCCCGCCTCACCCACCCCCGGGCAACAGGTGTTCGGGTGCTAGGTGTTAGCTAAATTAATGTATATTTCTTGTGAGTTGTTTGTTGAGCGCAGGAAAGTAGGCAACGTTTATTTTTAGCAGCTGCCAATTTAAAATGCATTTTTGGCATGGAAAACTTTTTGACTTGCGTGCCGCCGCTAAATGACTTCATTTGGCATAGTTTAAAATGGATTTTTACTGAATTTTAAATCAACAAATTTGGCTTGTTGTTGACTTCAATCGTTTGTTGTTATTCTAGGATGGTAAATTAGTTGTATATTTGTTTTGATTATTTCTCATTTCATCACAAATAGATGCTGGGTTGTGTGCTTTGGGGTTTTGATTTGCTTGTAAATAAATAATTTGGGGTTCGAAATTGAACTCACAAAATCAAGAGAGAGAGAAAAAAAAAACGAGTTTACATTCATTTGCTGTGGGCTATTTGGGACTGGGACACACACGTGCCATATTTTTTTGGGGGACTGCCATTTGGAGGAAGATATAACTATGTTGGTATTCTTACGAGACTTCTCGACTTGATTTTCTGCTTGCGCAGTGGATTTCGACGAGCTGCAACTCTTTCTTTTGACTTTGAAGGCTTGCTGGAAGGATGTTTTGCGACTCATAGGTTGATCAGCTGCTTTATCGATGTTAGCTGGAGGTCTTAGCAGCTCTTATTTGCTAGGAAGTAGCCTTGCCTAATCTGATATCTCTAACTTGATAGATAGTTATAGTCTGAGTTCAAGCCTGCCCCACTGGCATGGCAGAGCGCGTTGGGGAATACAAATAACTCGTTATGAAAACAAATTGTGCTCTTCAATTAGCACAAATCCTGATTTCCACTTCAATCTACGTACATAAAAATTCCTTTCCCCCAAGAACAATAATTGTCCACAAGGTCACTCTCCACATCAGCTTGTCTGCCTTGGTTACATGCCACCATGTAAATTAAACTAAAACTTTAAACCCCTCACAGCACACCCTTTTGGCCATCCCACCTACGTTTTGACAGACATGCTGACATTTTTCGCATCAAATTAATGGTAAGAAAATATGCATATGCATGTCGAGTAAACGAGTATATTGTAAAAAGCAAAATATTTACACTAGAGTGGAGGGTGGAGGGCGGTGAAGGTGGGTAACATGCTAACGAGTGCCACTAATAGCAAGCCGTAGCATAAAATGTTTGCTTAACAATGAAAATGCATTGGAAAACTGCGTGCTTTAGTTTTCTACCCTACTTTATTTATTCATTTTGTATGTGTGTGTCCGTGCGTGCGTGTGTGTGTGTGTGTGTGTGTTGCCCTAAGCTAAAATGCATGTACAAAATGCTAAAGCAGTAGAGCAGGGGGTGAGGCAACCATCTCCTAGCTGACACTTAGTTGGCAGCCACCAGCAAAAGCATCCCTAAAACAGAAGAAGACGCCACAGCAGCAGCAGCAGCAGCATCAACAGCAGCAGCAGCAGCAGCTCCAGCCCATTTCCGGCGCCAACTGCTGGCAGCTTTCAGGACACTCGCCTCTGGACAGACTCAATGATATACACCCCGTTTCACCCCTCCCTGACTTGGGGCAAAGTGCGTGCTTAAATATACAAGAATTTACGTGATTTTAAATGAGAATTTTCACATAGCCCATAAATTAGCTAGCGAGCAAATTTGGCAACCAAAGAGAAGTTGGCTTACAGGTGGCCGAAATATATAAGAGAAATTAAAACAGCGTTGTTAAAGATTTGGCTTAAATGCTGGAAAAGTTTAAAAAAAAAAAGGCGTGGCCCGGCGTGTGGCAGGAAAAAACCATATTAAAAGCCTGAAGGAATGTTTTAAAAGGAAACCGTATGCAATCTTTAAATGGTTTGCAAAATTGTATTCGAATGGATAAAAGTGTGTGGGATAAAAGCCTGTGTTTTCAATTGAACTTGAAGTTGCCACAGCAATGACAGAAATGCAAACCGGTTTGGAACCGAACCGAAGCTGCTGAACCGAACTGCAAGCCGAACCGGCTTTTTTTCAGTAATACTGAACCGAGCCGAAAACCACAAAGAATAACGGTTCGGTTCAGTTTTTACTCTTATATTATATATATATAATATGTGTAAGATGCATTCTTTCTAGTCGAAATACTATGTTTTTGAAGGGCATTCCTCCAGAAATCCTGCAAATCATAAATACATCATAAATATTGTACATTCTTATAATTTAGAGATTTTGCAGATATTCAAATATTCACATGCCTTTATGAACCACTGAAACCGAACCGAAACCGCAGTTCAGTTAGCTCCAAAAACCATGTAATGAACCGTACCGACGGTTTATAAACTGAGTGGGCCACTGAACCAAACCAGTACTTCTATTCGAGTGGTTTATATCCCTGGAAAATGATGAGCAATATTTGTCGGCAGTTTAGATTTCACTCTATAATTGCTTTCTTGAGTCTTTATATATCTTACTACGAGATAACGAAAAACGATAAATGAATGCCATCGCCACAACCTATCAAAACCGTAAAAGACCAAATTCGTCGAAATCCACTGCGCAAGCAGAAAATCATGTTTCGTGAGATACATATCAGCCAGCAGAGCATTATACACATTATAAAACGTGAATCAGTGCATGCAATACACTTGCTCACAACAGCATTGAAACAAAACGCTAGACCAAATTGAAAGCATTGCGTTGACAGTGCGCGAACAATGCTCATAGATGAATTCTGTGTATCTTCATCTTCAATGAAGAGAAATCGTTAAACAAGCAGAACGATAGATTGTATGCTGTGGCTTCAAAACAAACGTCCGAGCTTATGCCGAGAGTTCAGAGAGATCACCATGCGGCTTATGAGGTGATGATTTGATGGGGAGTCGTCCAAGCTCCATTTTTGTGAAAAAGAAGTCATAACTTCAATCCCACGACATAATTTTCAAACTTGCCAAAAAACACAAGGCAAACATTCGCTACGTATTTGGTAACAGAACTTAGTGGTAATATGTGGTCTTTTTTCTCGTTGAATGGATGGTGGATATGGTACAGCTAAGCGAAAAAATGTCGCAATTTTTATGGAGTTTTCGCGTCGAGTGGACAATTTTGTATGGAAATTTTTTCCTTGATAATACAAGTATTCTCTGTAACAAATTTACTAGGTTTTAAAAGCGAATTACTTAATATTCGGGGAGGTGTACCAGAAATCTCTAGAGATTTTTGTATAAACGCTTTCATTTCGAGCGAAAAATTCTTGCCTTTATATGTGAAATATCACCAAAATGCTGGGCTACTAGATGAGAAGACAAAAGTTATGAGATGTGAAACCGACTGTTTAAGGCCAAGAAATTTGATGCGTACGGTTTTACTTCTCTTTAATCTAGTTGCCAGCACCATTTATGTCAATTTACATCTAAAGTGCTACTCGGTTAGTTCAAGATTGAATCGTTCATACACTGAAAAAAGATATCAATCCGAAACGGGATTGGAAACAGGGTAATCCCGGATGCTCTTGAACCGATCCGAGAAAAGATTGATTCGCCTTACACTTTGTTTTTTAGTCCCAAAAAAACAGGATCACTTTAATCCTGTTCCGGGATTACCCTGTTTTCAATCCCGTTTTGAATTGATATCAGATTTAATTAATTTGTGTACGAAAATTTTCATAAATTTCTGGGACACCCTCGATTTTGGCTGCTTTTTTTCAAAATTAAGAAGTGGCGTTCTTCTCGCATCCGTTAAAAAAGCGAAAACCTTAAAGCCGTTTCGCAGGGCTTAAAATTCAAATTTAACCCCAAAACAAGTACGGGGTCCTGCTTTACCTAAAACAGTATCACACCTATTGAATACTGAATATGTATGCGACAGAGTTTTAAACACTGTCAAATACAATTTTAAGCCATTTTTCCATTAAATCTAATATTAAACACGAACAACTCTTTTAAAAAATAAAAAACCAACATTTTCAATGGGTCACGGTCGCCACTTAATATGAAGTGCTTACCAATAAAATGCAATTAAACGAAATGGAGCCTTAAACGTTCTAATTGCCATACAACATAAAAACCAAAAATATATATAAAACAAAAACGGTAATCAAATATTTCGCTCAATTAACTTTTAAGCCATAAACTATTCACTATTCATTTGTTGTCCATAACTGCAATCTCTCGCAATTGCAATTCAATGATTGTTATTAATTTCCTACAATTTGTAAACATTAAAATTCATGCTATTTGTTGTGTACTCCTCAATAAAGCGTTTAAAAAAAAAAAAAAAAACATTCATAATAATATTTTTGCCAAACAGCAGCAACACCCAATATAGGCAAATTATAGGCCGCTGCAAATGCCAAAAGTAAAAATAAAGCGATAAAATAAAATTTAATATTTTTTGATTTATGTGCAAGGCAAATGAAAAGGTCAGAGTACGTGTTTGGCGCCATTATCTAAACATTGCAAGTGCAATTTATGAAATGTTTAAATTAAATTCATTTTCATTTTCATTAAAATGATCAAATTAGTTAGTTGAAATTGTTTTCAAATTTAATTAAATAACTGCAGCAAGTTTTTTGTTTAAATTTAATTACTTTTTCAAAGAAAAATGTTATTATTTATTTAAAAGTTTGACATTCACTGGCTTACCAAAAATCCATGTGGCGGTGGTGGCGCATACTTGATATTCTGAATGGCGCACAAAAGTATGCCACACAATATATATTTTCAAATATTTCACGTATCTGTCTGTTGTCAATTGTTGTTTTTGCTGTTGTTGTTGTTGTTGTTTTTATCTATTTGAATTGCAAAATCGTCAATTAAAATGCAAACAATTTCTTTATTCAACGAATTGAAATAAAAACACTAATTTGATTTCCACTTTCGACTGCATTGTTCTACACAATTGAAATTTTAATGCGCTTACCGGGAGTCAACACACACAACAATCGGAAAAATCAATGAGCATAAAAAACGTCTTAAGAGAAAGAAAAAAAATTGGAAACGCACCAGCAAATGCAATTTTTCCACTCAGAGAGAAAGAGCATGAAAGAGGAAACGCAAGGAAATAAGTTGACATTAAGTTTGACAAAGAATGTGACCAAAAGTAAAAGCCTTAAACGGTTCAAGGTAAAAACCCAAAACACGCACACACACACGCAAAAACTTTTTAAAGCTTCAAATCAGTTTGTCTGCAGGCGGACACAAAATTCACAAAATTCACGAAAAGTGAAAAATCTATAAATATGCGCATTACCAAATTTATTGTATGCAAAACATAAAAGTTGCCAGAGCCATGAACATTTTACGTAAACTACTCATAAGTAGTTAAGTGGCCAATTTATGAGGGCAAACGATAAATTGCTGTGGCATTGTGATTGCAAAACTGTAAGGCAATTTGTGGGCATCTCAACAGAAATGAAAGGCAGGACTCAATCACTGTCGTTGTGTGTGTGTGTGTATTTTTATGTGAAATTTTAATATGCTTGCAAGTGTCAACACAGAAATTTTAATACTTTTGTGTGCACTGAAGGTGAAATGGTTAAGTGACAGGTTGGCTTCGAAAAAAAAATGAACTCGAACTTTACTTATGTTTTACTTTTTATTTCAATTTCTTTGGCTTAAAAAGATTCTGACACCCGCTGAATGGATTTTTTCCGTATTGTGCGACCTGGCACCTGATGGTCACACCAAACCAGTTTCCATCTTAGTTTCGCACGGGACCGTCCTTGCTTTTCTCCCAGAGTCTTTCGCATACCATTTGTACAGGGTTGGCCATAATTAACGGACCCATTTTTGTAATCAGATCGAAGGAAACCACATTTTCTTTCTGTTCGTGATGAAAATCATTTTATTGGTAGATTTGTTTATATCACTTTCTGATTATGATGTCCCCACGGTCCCCTAAAGTTGCGCGGAAAGGAATTATATCCAAACTTTCTGTCAACCTCGTCTTAACCAAAGGCTTTGGGTGCAATTGGAGAGAGGGAAGCCCTGGGTCAGCATCAACAAAATGGACAGGCTAGGTTAAGGTGCATAAATCTGTGCTCAAGACAGTTGGCAAATTTAACCACCAAAACTGTTTAGACTAGAGCGTAAGTTAAAGTCGGCCCTGCCCGACTTCGAAATACCCGTTACTCAAGGCAATTAGTCTTTAATACCCTCTTGCGGCTCAGATAAGTATGCAACGTTTTTTTTACTCTGCCATTTATTATCCGATCATTATGAAAACAGATTGTGAGATTGTACAGATTTGCCACATGCACTATACTGCAAAATCTGAACACGATAGCTTACAAATTGTAGGAGATATTCAACATTTTATTGCGTGCATCTAAAATTTGGTTGTTCTAACTCTTCTAGTCTTTGAGATCTAGGTGTTCATACAGACGGACGTACAGGCGGACGGACGGACAGACGGACGTGGCTATATCAACTCGGCTGTTGATGCTGATGAAGAATATATATACTTTATGATATCGGAGATGCTTTCTTCTGCCTGTTACATACATTTGCACGACTTTAGTATACCCTTTTTACTCTACAAGTAACGGGTATAAAATAGAGAAAGCTAAGCTAACTTCGGCTGTGCCGACGTTTTTATAACCTTGTGCAAGTGCTCGTTTAAATATTTTCAAAAAACACTATTTTTCCCATTTTCCGACCGATCGTTCGTATGGCAGCTATATGACATAGTCATCCGATTTGGTCAAAAATTTATAAAATTATGTGAAAGCATGTAAAACAAATAAATACAAAATTCCCGGATGCTACCATTAAAAACAAAAAAGTTTTTCTAACTAAGACTGTTTTGCAGACCTATCTTTTGTATGACAGCTATACCATATAGTTGTCCGATTTTCATCAAACTTGGCAAAATTATAAAAAAGCATAGAAAACCTACGAATACAAAGTTTGGAGACGTTTCCATTGAAAAGAAAAAAGTTTTTCTCACTAAAACTAGTTTTCCGACCGATTGTTTCTATGGGAGCTATGAGATATAGTCATCCGATCCGGTCGGTTCCGATATGTTAGTAGTGCGCAGCAAAAAGAAGACTCTGTGCAAAAGTTCAGCTCGATAGCTTTAAACCTGAGAGACTAGTTCGCGTAGAAACAGACAGACAGACGGACGGACAAAGCTTAATCAACTCAGCTCTTCACCCTGATCAAGAATATTTCATATATTTCAATGGGTTGTAAACTTCTGGGCAAAATTAAAATACCCTTTGCTGGGGTATAAAAAAAAAACAAACCAGAAAGTACGAATTAAATCACATAACTCCTCGCAGTGCTGTTAAAACTGTAATCAACCATTTTAATGTATAATTAAATTGTAATCCGAAGGGCTGCTTAAATGGTAATCTCTGATATTTAACTGTAAATTGGACTATGCAAAATCGAATTCAATATTAAATGCAACTCAAAGACAATAAATTAAAGCTCATTAAATACATATTGGCCATAATTAAGCAACATTAAATGCAATTTTCTCTCTCTGTCTGTCTGTCTGACTGACTGACTGTAAAATTGCATATAGCCCAAAGGCAAAATGCAAAACACAAAACTCACAAATGAAAGGGAGTGAAAAGCGGATTCTGTTTACATAAACTGGGCGGTGGAAGGCAAAGGAAGAGCTTTTAGCGATTTATGACCAGGAAAGTTCGTTAACCAACCGACCAACACACACACATACATACAATACACATGGCGGGATCTCTGACTGGGGGGTCAGATTACCAAGCAAATTAGCGGTTTATTAAAGCGCCGTTAACACTTTATAAATTAAAGCAAACCCAAAACCGCCAGCTGAAACTCAAAGTCAAACAGAATCAGTGGGTGGGCGTCAAAATGTTCTAAAATGCAGGGGCGTGGCAGGCAGGCAGTCAGTCAGTCTGTTAATGAAGTCGCAGAGAAAATGGACGAATGAAGAAGTTATTATATATTTATGAGTTATTTATACGCAGGTTTTGGGTTGGAATGGGCGGTTGGAGTTGGTGGGGGGGCCAACAGAAGGTGTCAGTATGACTCTGACCTCAGATTTATGGTGAATTAAGTGTGTGTGTGTGTGTGTGTGTGTGTGTGGTACGTGTGTATGACAGGGCAAGAGGGTGAGGTCAGGTTAGGCCAGGGCCAAACATGGCCTCCGTCTGCTTATGCTAAGAGCTGACACCACAATGGCGCCATTGCCTGTCCTTGAACCTCTAAAATTGGTTTAAGACGGAGACAACCCGCCACCCCGTTTGATTTGGGGCGAGTGAGTAAACAGTTGTATGTTAAGATATCTTCTAAAAAAAAAAAAAAAAAAAACTACAACAAATGTTACCAAAATACATCAAATTAATATAATAAAACTGCATCTAAAAAAGTTTTTATCTCCTCAGTTTTCAAATGCATTTTCTCATCTCCGCAGCGCAAAACGGAAATTCAGCAAATTCCAAACAAAAACCCGGTAAATCAATATTTAATCATAATCTCTCGTAATGACAGCTCTCAAGTGACCAAAATAAATGCCACTTATCCCCTCCCCCCTCCCTGACAAAGCGATTATATAAAACTGCAGCTGAAAATTACCAGCCAGCCAGCTGTATATCAAACCATTCATCATCTAAATATGGAGTTGCCTTCGCCTTTGCCTTTGCTTGAGTGCATTTAATACAATTTTTTGCCAATTCATTGTTCGTTATGAATTTACTTTCCCAAACAAAAAGGAACCAAATAAAAATGAGAAAAAAGAGTTCAGAGCGTGCATTGAACCGCCCCAGACCCAAAAACCAACCAAAAATAGGAGAAAAAAAAAAGCGAAAGGTGCCACAAAGCCAAACTTAAACAAGTTGCACGTACTTGAAAAAGAAAAAGTCTCCTCACTTTACTTTGAAAAACCGCACATAAATGTCACGAATGAACCTAAAGGAAAATGCCGAGAAGCAACAATTGCTGCTGCTGCTGCTGCTTTGCTGCTGTTGCTGCCCTCAGGAAGCCCCCAGGCAAAAATAACAGTGCGGAAAAGCCGATCTGCTCAGAAGAAAAACAACAAAAATTAAGAAAATGGATAAGTTCCCGCTGCGACTATTTGCCTGCAAATGACTTTGAAAGTGCGCATTTATTTCAATTTCTATACCCATCCGCGTGTCCTTGCCACATTGCCACGCCACGTAACGCCACAACTTGCGTCAAAACTAATGAAGCGTTAAAATGCAATCTGTTCAACTATTTGATTAGCCTGACAATTGCTTTTGCTTTTGCTTTTGCAACACAATTTTCATCACAATTTTTCACACCGCCATTGGCAAATGTCTTTGTCAGTTTGCACCAAGTTGTTGGCTGTATTTCGATTTTGAGGGAGGGAGCCAGGAAGTTGAGGCGTCTGCCACGGGGGTTTCCCCACACCCCACCCCCACCCACCACTTCCGGTCTGGTCTTCACGTAATGAAATTCGTGTGAAATTTACTTTGGCTTTTCAAGTGGAGCAGAGCAGAGCAGAGCAGTTGGTGTTTGTTTTTCGGAGTTGGTACAGGTGGAGTACTACGATTTGCTTGCTTTCTTGTTCAACACACAAACTGTTGGCTGTTGTTGTTGTTGTTGTTGCTGATTTTGAGTTTGTTTGCACGTAAATAGATTTTAGATTTTGCATCGCATTTGTCAAGCAATTCACAAATTGCTAGAAATTAGCATAAGCTCTTGTAAATATATGCACGGGGCAGGGGATGCAAAGAAGAAAAGGGAAGTTAGATTAGTTGGCAATTGGTCAAAAATTTATAAAAAATTTAAATTTTTTTTGAATATTTTTTTGGAATTTTTTTTTTCTTTTTTATGTGAAACTTTTTGATTTCGATGAGGCAAATTTTGCTAGTCCTGAGTATCGAGTAAAAAGTATCGAGTACAAATTATCGAATACTCAGCATCGACTTCAAAGTATCAAATACTGAGTATCGACTTCGTAATATAGAGAACTGATTAACAAGCTATGAGTATCGATTACTGATTATTGAATATTGTGTTTAAAGAACTAAGTACAGAGTAACAAATAATGAGTATCGACTTCAGAGTATAGAGAACTGATTATCGAGTATCAACTACTGAATACCAATTACTGAGTATCGAGTACTGGATATGAAGAGCTAAGTACCACGTAGCGAGTATCAAGTTGTAAGTACCGAGAACACACTCTAGTGTAATGGTTATTCACAACTTTATAATGGATTTCAAAGTGCACTAAGAACTGATTAACGAGTATTGAAGATTGATTGATGATCAAGTACTGATTCAAGTACTTATTATTATCAGGTTCAGAGTATTAAATGCTTCAGATAGACTTCAGTGTCCCGAGTACTGAGTATAGAGTACAAAGTATTGCATGCTGAGTAACAAGTTCAGCGTATCGATTACTGTTTATTGAGTACTGAGTATTGAGTACTGAATATAAACTATTAAGTAAGGATTACAGAGTAAAGAGAACTGATTATTGATCGATAACTGAGTATTCAGCGCAAAATATCGAGACCTGTGTATGGAGACCTCAATACCACATACAGAGTATCGAGTTATGAGTAACGAGTATTGATTATGGAGTTCTGAGTGTCATGTCATGGTTATTGAGTAAAGATTATCGAATTTTGAGTATTAAAAACTGGCTATCTAGTTGAGAGTAAAGGGTATTGATGATAAAGTAATGAGTACCGAGTTCTGAGTATTAAATACTGAGTGTTATGAACTGAGAACCGAGTAATTAGTAAAGAGTATCGAGTATTAAGCATAGGAGAATGAGTATCAAGTACTGAGTATTAAATATAGAGCATGGAGTACAAAAGTATAGAGAAATGACCATCGAGTTGTATGTATCGAGTAGCGATCTGTGTATCCTTAGCTATGTATTGAGTATTAAGAACTAAATATCGAGTACTTAGTATCAAGTACTGAGTTTGAAGTACAAATAAGAAAATAAGAGATATGAGCATCAAGTTCTGTGTATCGAGTAGTGATTGTAAAGATCTGAGTATATTTTGCTAACTAAAAGGTACTGAGTATAGGAGTACTGTGTATGGAGAGTTGAGTACCGAGCATCGAGTATTGCTTATAGAGTACTAAGTATGGCATTATGATTAACGAATACCTATTATCGAGTTCTGAATATCAAACATTCAATTTTTGGGTATACATTTTCCGGATTTAAAACCAATCAAATCAAAATATCTGCTTAATCGAATTTAAAACGCCTACTTCGCATTCAAACTCTTTCGATTATTCACCCATTTTCAAAGAATCTCATATACACGTACTCATAAACAAGTCAACCATTAAATTATAGCCTTTTTGTCTTCCGCTTAACCTTTCTTCCTCAATATTGTCATCTTCCTGAGCCTGGGTCACCACTTTCTGCTTGCTAAACTTGTGAAATCTTTTTATCTATTCCCAGCACACACATTCAGCAGGTTTCGATTTAAGCTACCTCATCATATGCTACGCACTACGATATATTCTCAATTTTGTACAATTTCCCCCCAGAGCCTTAGCTACTCACGCAAAAAAAAAAAAAAAAAAAAATGGGAGGGAAAAAAACTTGAAAACAGAAAGTAGAAAAGCAACATTCGATTACATTTTCAGTTTTTCATCTAAGATACGCCCCCCAGGAGGTGGCCAAAAAGTATCAATTTATTATCTACTATCCCCCAACTGCCAAAGTCGTTTAGCTTTCAGTGTTTTGATCCCTTGGGGTGGGATGAGATAAGAAAAACTAACCACAAAATGAAATGTTGTAGGCTTTTTGTACACAAAAATAGACCAACAATTTCTACCACACCCCCCCCTTCCATCAGCAAACTCAACTCAATTACAGTTTCTATTGCAATTTTAAACATTTTTCCTATTCATTTGCATTCATTCGTCCGCCGAAAGTCAAAAGGCTCTCTCTCTCTGTCTCTCTGTCCTTGCACAGACACAAACACCCCACAGGCCTCCATTGAAGCAGAAGGCAAAGCTGATAAAGCAGTTGAATTCTTCACAGTTGATTTAGCAAAATGCGAATGAGAATTCCACCTGTTGACTAAGCCTAAAAAAGGTAAAAGCGTAGCCAATGAGGCAAACAACAAAGCGACAACGCTTACACCCCGCCCACCCCCAAAACGCCCCACGCCCGTGGCAAATGAAGCATACGCCGTGTGTGCCGTGTGCCAAAAAAATAAGAAACCATTTCCAAGTTTCCTCTTAGAGATAAGCGCTTAGTCCCGCTTAGTTTAATGCCAAATGTAATTAGGATAACATTTTGCATTAGGGCCAAAAATGTTCTATGTGTAATTAAAGCAGCACTTAGACAACGTCGGGGTCACCAACACATAATCAACTTTTGCATGAATTTTCAATTTCCTTTCAGTACGGCGCCCGCGGACAAAGTGCAACGAGTGAAGTTTGGAGCGTAGTTTGAAAAATTGATTGCATAATGCGACACAACAACTGAAGTTGATGAACAGCGACAACGAGAGGGACAAAAGAGATAGAGATAGAAATGGCAGTGGCAGAGGGCACTGAGCATTGATGTTGTTGTTATTTGGTTTATGCGTGGATAGAGCTTACGATATGGAAACTATATTTTGGATAAGTAAAAGTGACAATTTTTAAAAAGGTGTTGGCTTAATGGAAGCTTCAATGCTTTCTTTCAGGGGAAATTTAGCTAAAACTTAGTTAGATTAGTCAGAAATCATCCATCACGTTTTAATTTACTGTATTTTGAGCCTAAAGTGAATTAAAATGCCAACTTTGAATCTTTTTGAACACATTTGATGAGAAATCTATACAATTGTTTAAGCTCTCTTTGATATTATCACAAAGTATTATTTCATAGCTGTAAATCAAACTATCCCAAACTATTCTGTAATTTTTTTAAAACCAATTCAATACATGTGTTTGAAATCATTACATTGTCGACTGTTCATTACATTGTATGCTATGCCAAATCACTATAGCTTGAATTCTTGTGAAAATTTGCATTGCTGTCAATCGGCGGTACAAAATATTGGCAATTGAAATACTATATCTTTGTCTAAAAAAATCGTAAAATTATTTGGGTTAATTTAGTTTAAAATTGGCAAGTATAACTTTTGGATAACATCATAAGAAGTCAAAAACTTGCATACAAAATTTCAAAATATGGATTTAAGGAACTTTAACTACCAAACTTAACTTGACGGTAGTAATTAGAGCTGTATGGAAATCATTACATCCTATTCCTATTCCTATTCAATTACTTTTCATTACCTTAATCTCGACTACTCTAACAATAATCTGTCAATTCTTAATCTAGAAACTATTATAAAAGCCGTCCCTTGTAGGATTGTAACTTGGAGTTCCGATTATTCAAAGACTATTTCGAATTGCGACTACTTTTACAATTACTTGAATAATTGTACCTGAAAAGCAGTATTATTGAGTAATTGTGCTTGAATAGATGAATAATTCATGTAATTGTAGGTGAAACATATGAGGTTTTACCAAAGATTTATAGACATTATAGATGACGCATGTGAATCAAAAAGCGATAGTTCCTGGTAGCTAACATCGGCTTCCAATTTCTGATTTTATTCTTATGCGTCATCTATAAATGTCTATATGTCTTCGATATAACGCAGTAAGTGTTTTACCAAAGGTTTATAGATATCATAAATGTCGCATGTGGAAGTAAACATGATTGTTCCTGGTAGCTGACATTGGCTACCAATTTTTGATTTGTTCCTCGAGCGTCTTCTAGGATATCTTTAAATCTTTGGTTTTACCAATCATGTTTGTAAAAAACCAAATATAAGTTTTTGCTGATTATGGTAATATAATTGAACTAATAAGGTAAATTTTCCAATTCAATTATGTCTTTTCCTACTCTTTACAAAGCGTGCAATAAACTTCTAAGTCCATTTCTGAGAAAATGAGGCTTATTTATGTACAGTTTGAAGATTATTCATAAAATTGTATGCATGATTATTCGAACTAGTATATATTTTAAGCTTTTAGCTAGAAATACATGAATTATTCAAAATTTCAAGCACAAATGCTTAATAATGCCCCTTTACAGGTACAATTATTCAAGTAATTATATTTTCTATATCCATTACGATTACTTACAAATCGTAATCAAGAATTGATTTTAATTATCTGATAAATTGTAATGGTATTGGTAATGGCAATTGTGGTTGACAGCTCTGTATATAGTATGTGAGAAAATCTCCAGACAAATTACAGACTTTGCTCAATCAGATTGTAGCTGATCCGGCGTCACATAATTTCCCCATCGCTTCTCCCTTTTTGATTTTCTTTTTTTTTTTAATGACAAAATTCGCATTAATATCTGCCGCATAAGCCGGCATCGTTTTACACACGCTGTGTGCCTAGGGGTATATATATCAACTTCTCATCGTTGTCATATGTCAACATTCATACACCATAGCCGGTGCCAGCTCCTCTTCAGGCGCACGGAGTCATCTTCTCTGCCATGTTCGCGCAGCCGTGGCCGCGGTTTGATGTTGCATTCGCTGTTAGCGACAGCAAAAGTATCAGCATCAATGTGACAGCTGTTGTTGCAACAGCTACAAAATAGCGGCAAGTGGAGTGGCAAGTGGTAGTCATAATAACAAAGCCGTCAACACCAAGCGCCAGTCGCAGCAGCCTCTCAACATCTTTTCGTGTGTGTAGCCCTTGTGCAGACCGAAGCTGTTGCAAGCGAGGCAAACCAAAAAAAATAAAATAAAAAACAAAGAGAGCTGCGGCAATCTGTGGCAAATTGCTGGAAGGCTGAACTCTTGTTGGCTTATAATGAAATGCAATATATTTGCATGCAATGAGCAAAAAAAATCAAATAATTGGTAGTCTTTAAATCAAGCAGAGGGAAAATGAAATGAAAACTTTAAATTATTGCAAACTCCACAGAAGTGTTCAGACAAATTTAAGGCCTCTGTGTTTGTTATTGGCGGCCACATAATGCTCTACTTGTTGCTCCTCTATTGACCAACAACAACTACAATTACGCGCAAAAACAAAACCAATTACCGCAAAATAATAGTGCGGTTTGTCCGTCTGATCCGCCATCGACCCGACGACCTTATCCACCTCCAAAGCCGAACAACAATGCCAAAATTTACCAGCTATTATGTCAAAATTAAAGCCATTCAATGGCATTGTCCGTGGGGCTCCGATTGACTGTGTTGTGCTCTGTTGTGTTGTTTTGTTGTATTGGTGTGCTATTTTAATCATGGCAACAATGCCAAACCAGACCAAAGTGGGCGTGTCTATGGCAATAAACTGTCAATTTTCAATTATGCCTCTGACATCCCACGGCTCGACCTCAATATGAATGAACAAAAGTGTGTGACAGGCGGTGTGACATGGCCCACACATTGGTCGATTGAACTTTTCAGGTTATTTGTTGCAGCCTCGTCTAGATCTTTCAATCAAACGCACACACGCACTCACACACACACACACACACACACATCGACTTGGATATTGTGGCTTATCCTCCTGGCACTCAATAAAGAAAACCTCATCAAAATCCCTGGTTATAACTGTGAATGTCCATGATTATCATTTAATACAATAATAATCATCAAAGTTTATTAAGTTGGGCTGCATCCTGTGGGCGAGGGTTGATGCAGAAGAACTTTGGAAACCCAAAACAGACTTTTTGTTTTCAAAAGTGGGACTTTTGGTACGTATTGTAAATTTTGGTCCTTCGAGCCGGATCTGCAATAAGCTGATTAGCTGAGCTAGGCAGCTTCTCCTAGCCTTTCAAAGCCTAAATCTGTCTTAACTTTGACATATATCAATATAGGTTTATGAAAATTAAAGTAATGCATCAGTTTTAACCTGTATTGTACCTTTACAAGCCGGCTTTTCTAAAAACTGGCACCTTTGGTACCTTTTGCTACTTTTGGTCCTTC
Source organism: Lordiphosa andalusiaca (assembly GCA_035044965.1). Taxonomy (NCBI): domain Eukaryota; kingdom Metazoa; phylum Arthropoda; class Insecta; order Diptera; family Drosophilidae; genus Lordiphosa; species Lordiphosa andalusiaca. The sequence continues at coordinate 709,772 of JAWNNM010002216.1, read as the reverse complement.
GAGCCGGACTAATTTACCTAAATCTACCTTCAACTTCCAAGAAATATCAAGCAGGGTTAATTAAAATTGACAATATAGGCTAGTTTAAATCCTTTGTATATCACTACAAACAAACTCTACCACGAAATGGTAAAATAGCTACCTTTTCCATCTATTGGTCCTTCGAGCCGGATCCACAAAAAGCAGCTTAACTGGCAAAACTCCACCTTTTTAGTTGTAAATTACAAAGGATATGAATTATCATCATTTTGATGGTTTACAGCTTTGTTGAAATCATCGAAAGGATTTTTTCGACATATCCAGTCTAAATGGATATTTTCTGTGTACTAAAAAGTACCTTACACTGATAGAAATATACAAAATGTCAAGAAAAGTATGCAGACCGCTTTGAGTAATACAATATTAACCCTTTAATTCGGATCAGTGCTAACTAAATATTTCCTTTCATTAGCCATGAACTTAATAGTGGGAGCTTGCCATTCAGAACCCTTTCTTTCTTAAGATACGGATTTCAGTACTGAACACATGGGTTGTACTGAAAGCAATTTCTACTTTTTAGGTCTAAATTCAATGTTGATAAATTCAGATGTGAAGCAGCAGGGTAAATACTTATTTCCCAGAGCCACGTGTTTATCAAAGTTGAAAATGTATATTTTAGGTAGCAATCCGACATCGGCCAACTTACTTTGATGCGCGGAATGCAATGGATATATTTAACATCTGTGTAACAAGACAAAAACGGAGACATAAAATCAACACACCATTAAGGTCTCAAAATAAGTCTTGAATCAAGAATCTTGGATATATATAGATAATACTTATCACTAATGCAATCATAAGCTTGGCAGGCAGCAAGCAAGAATCCCTGTGGTGCAGATGGTAAGGTTCTGCCTTAAAACAAGAAGGTCGTGTATATAAAAATTTAACAAAACTACAGTAGGACGAAATCAAACCTGCAGAAACATACTTTCATAACATATCACATGGTTATTGAAAGTGCCAACCATTTGGAAATTGTACAAGGGGGGGGTACATTTAAAAAAAAAAAATGCAACAAAAACTTTATATTGAATAAAAAACCATTTGCTTGATTCAAAAGGCAGGTGGTTTCCAAATAAGCAAAATATGTAAAAATTGTATATTCAGTTGCGAATGGCACCTGCTACCCTCTTATTGAATAATTTATAATCTTATGGAAACTGACCCGTTACCTGGTGACCAATTCCCCCGCTTCTCTCTCATTAAAGCTTAAATTTTAAAACCTCTTTTTATGTAGCCATCAAACGACCCTCGTTCAGTGGCCCAATTGTTCTGTGCTGTCCGTGACATTCATTAGCCTCAATGCGAAAAGTGTTCGGACGGACACAGACAGACAATTACTCGAATCAGAGAGAGAGAGAGGGAGACCCTTTCCCCTCCTCCATATCTTCTTTCCTCTCTCCGGTTCATTGTTCGTGTTTATGTCATCGGCATTGTTATCCATGTCATGCTTTATGCCATGTTTACAAGCCGATTTTTGTCCCCCTCCTCTCGGCGCTCTCAAGTGCAACACTTGCGGCCATCTTGAAACGTATTGAAACCTCATCGGCATCATCATTTGTGGAGTGGTCCATCGTTATCCTGGTGTCATGTGTATGTAATTGCGAAATTTGTTATTTGTACCTTCAAAAATCTGTGCACAAATCTGTGTGGAATACACAAATTTGTATGCTGAGCAGGCGGACTCTGTTTGGTTTTATTTTTGGTTTAGGTAACGCAGTTTAACCATCCCTCCCTACCCCCTCCTGCTCCGGCTCCAGCTCCGGCTGCTTCATTGGCTTTTGACTTTTGGCTTTGGCCTGAATTTTTGAGTCCAGTGTAGCATTACAAATTGTTTACGAGAGGAATTTTTTTTGGCCCAGAGAAATTTTGGGGCAAAAACCTTTCCGACTGATAGAGATTTTATGGTTTGGTTTCGATTTTGGCAATTATTTGAATGCGACCAGAATGCGAAGCTAAAAGCAAGTGAAAGGTTATTGATGAATTGTTTGTTGCGAACTTTTGCCTTGGGATTTGTGGGCTGATGAAGTATTTAATGGATGCTTTGGATACCAAAATTGGCTTGGGGTTAGGGTTTGGCTTTGGGTGCAAAAACGTAATTTTGCACAAGTCAGAGATTGCCAATTTTGTTAAAAGAAAAAAAAGAGAGTGAAAGAGGTTTTCAAGGAATTTCAATTAAGTAAAGGTAAAGTGAAGATAATTAAAATTGGGAAAGTGAACGAAGGTGCAGTTGAGTAACAAAGTTCAGGGACACTTTGGTTTTCTGCTTAGACAAATGGAAGAAATTTTAAAATTCACAAAGTGAATTAGCTCCTGTCGCTGGTAAGACACACATATTTATTAAGGAAGTAAAACTGAAGCGAAGTAGTTTGTAAAATTGAAGTTGACATACTTATTTGTATACTTATTTCTATAGAAAAATGGATTCGACAGTTTCATGAGGCCATCATTGTTGCGCAAATCTTTTTATGGTTGATGGAGTGTTTCTTACTTTCTTACTATATTTCAAATACCAAACTAAGGGCCGCTTTCTTATACTCCACATAGAGCTATCTGCAACATAAACCTACAAATAACATAGCAAAATGTAAACTTATCTGACACATAGCATTTATTTATATAATGAGAAAACTGACCTAACTTTATTACTATTCTCCGCTCTTGAGCTCTACATTTCAAACATTTCTCTTAAAACCGATTATAGTATTTGTAAAAACGCTTCACAGTCTTCAGTTTTAAGGCGCAGCGTTCTTTCTATAAACTAAAATTACTTTCAAAAGCTGTGATTGTTCCAGTAACACTTAAATATTTGATAACACTTGTATTAGTGCGCTCAATATCAAAACAAGCAAGATCCTCCAGCAGTATAGTGCATCCTCGTCTTCTGACAGTTGGACGGAGCTTTAAATGTTTCTTTTTTTTATGGAAGGACCAATAATTGTGGCCATTCTTGACACAGTCCCGTTGTTGAAAACATTTCTGAATATATTGTATATCCTTGCTGCAAGTCTTTCTAACTTAGACTACTTTTCGGACCTTACTTTTCAATGGGAGCTATACTTTATAGTTGTCCGATTTCAACCAAACTTAGTAGAATCAAGCAAAAGTTTAACAAACGAACATGTAAAAAATTTGGAGTCGTTTCTGTTTAAAACAAAAAAGTTTTTCTCATTAGAACTTCCTTTTCGAACTACCATTCGTACTGAAGCTATATGCTATAGTAGTCCGATTTCGACAAAACTTTGTAGAATTGTATAAAAGCATATTAAATAAATTAATGTAAATTTTAAGAATATTTCCATTGAAAACAAAAAAGTTTTTCTCACAAAGACTACTTTTCGGACTCTACTTTTCTATGAGAGGTATACTATATAGATGTCTGATTTCGACCAAACTTGGTAAAATCATGGAAATGCATTGCAAACTAAGAAATATAAAGTGTGGAGTCGATTCTGCTTAAGACAAACAAGTTTTTTTGACCAAGACTACTTTTCAGACTCTACTTTTCTATGAGAGCTATACTATATAGATGTCTGATCCCGACCAAACTTAGTAAAATCATGGAAAAGCATTGCAAACTAAGAAATACAAAGTCTGGAGGCGTTTCCTTTGTAACAAAAAAGTTTTTCTCACAAAGACTACTTTACAGACTCTACTTTTCTATGACAGCTATACCATATAGATGTCTGATTTCGACCAAACTTGGTAAAATCATGGAAAAGCATAGCAAACTAAGAAATAAAAAGTTTGAAGGTGTTTTTCTTTGAAAACAAAAAAGATTTTCTCACTAAAACTCGTATTTTGACCGATTGTTCCTATGACAGCTATATGCCACAGTCAGCCGATCCGGCCGATTCCTTCAAATGTGCAACGTATATGTACTAAAAGAATTCGCGCAAAATTTCATGAAGATAGCTTTCACACTGACGGAGGAAATCGCATAGAAACTAGACAGAATGATATAAAAATCGCTTTCGACCTAAAACCTACTCAAACTGCATGGGAATCGGGTCGTTTGTGGGTGGTAACGGCTTGTGGAACAAAGGAGAATATACAAAATACTATTTACTATTAAGTAAATCAACAAAAAGTTAAATAAAATGCCTAATTCCGGACTCGAACCGGTTCGGTTCAAAGCCCTGGTCAATTTATATATACTGTGAACAGATTCGATAGGATCAGCATCGTTTTTTCAAGCACTTTTATTACCCATAGATGATACTTCCAACACGACCCTACAGGGTTTCAGCTAACTCGAAAAACCTAACTACTTTGAGGTCAAAGCATACTTAATTCTCTATCGCCTTGCACTAAGCACTTGTGAGTAAGCAAACATTTACCATACCCACTGAGGGGTAAAACGCACTCTTAAAACCAGGTAACCAGAAACTATTAATAAAAATCGCACTTAAGTCACTTCCTCCTTGGATAAGCTACTTCTCTACTCTCTCTCTCTCTCGCTCCATCATAATGCCCCAGATTAGTTTAAAAGTTGAGCGTTTTGTCTTTAATTTGTAACTTTCAAGTAAGTTGCTTTGTAATCATGGCATGTCAAAGGCCCTCCAAAAAACAAAAAATAGACAGGGAAAGAAAGTCCCAACCCAAAAAAAGAAAATACAAAAAAAAAAAAAAAAAAAACTAGCAAAACACAAAAAAAGAAACTGAAACTGAATAAAAGTTTGGCGCCAAGACGACATTTTAGCTGCTGGGGGAAAAAGTTTCCACGGGGCGACTCTAACTGTAACATATTTGCATAAATTTTGGGTCCCCAGGCGTAACGCGATGAATTCAACTTGAAGCCTGTCAAAGCGAGGCGGCAGAAGAGAAGAGAAAAATGAAGGCACGACAAAATTTTCCTATCTAACAAGTTGGAGTATTTTTATTTCTTTTTTTTGTGGCAGAAAATTAGCAACTACCGAAAGGGACGGACAGACAGCATCTTCAGTTCAAAGTTGAAAAACTTTTGCATTCCTTTTTTTTCTGTTTTGTTTTGTTTTGGGTGAAAGGTGTCAGTTGAGTTTATTTGTTATTTAGTCGCAGGTGCAAATCATTTGTCATCCGTGAGCCAAGTTGGATTAAAATTGCAAAACTGATTGATAAGTTAAAGACAATTGACAAATCCAAGTCAACTAATCCCATGAAGCATTTCAATTCGCAATTAGCCACAAAAAGCCAAAGCGATTAAGTAACAATCAACAGACTGACAGACAGAGAAAAGGAGAGGCAATAAGTGTGCGATTACTTAACTACCCAAATGTCTGTGAGTAGAAATTGTCACATTGACAAAGCTCTGTCAAGTCCCAGGGCAAACACACACACACTCACTCACATTAAACAATTTGTTTCACATTTGTGGATCCTGTAGGAGCAGAGCTCAGCACGAAAACTTTTTGCCTGCTTTCGCTATGTCTTGGTCTCCTTTTCCCTCGTTACAAAACGGTACACATGTGCAATCTGTCTACTGTGAAATTTGTTACGTTTGCACGCCATGTGAACATAAAAACTGCATTTTCAACTTGGCACCAGCGGTCCACAGTAACGGTAACACAACCTAGACCCTGACTGAATCAGCCCATTCCACGTCCCCTGTTTAAAAAGCATTTAAATGTAAATTGTCATTTAAGCTAAACACGTGACCATTACAACAATTGCTTGATGCAATATTAAGGATACAAAACTTGGGTGTTTGTTAGCAATGTGAAATTAAATAACCTGCATGAACTCGTGCCGTTTATGAAAACAGAGATTTATGGCAACGGTAGTAGATTAGAATGGGTTTCAGAAGGTTTACAAATAGTTCTCTTTTATTCGTTTTTCGTGTTTAGACTTTCAATCAATCCTATTCGATTCAAATCGAATTCGAGTCGATTTAGGTTTCGAATTGTGTTCTAAGAACTTTGATCAAAGCAAGCTTGACCTCTTCTGAGCATTGTAACATTTTTCGAACTGCAAAAGATCATTGCTTTGTTTAAATATAATAATTTATAATTTTATATATAATATAATTAACACATTTATATATAATTTTTTTAACCATTAAGATGGCCAAAATAAAGAAATCCAAGGAATAAAAAACGAGTAAGCTAAGCTGACTTCGTCTGTGCCGAAGTTTTTATACCCTTGCAAGTGCTCGCTTAAATATTTTCAAAAAATACTCTTTTTCCCATTTTCCGACCGTTCGTTCGTATGGGAGCTATATGATATAGTCATCCGATTTGAACAAAAAATTGTAGAATTGGATGAAAGCATGTGTAACAAACAAATACAAAAGTGCAGGATGCCACCATTAAAAACAAAAAAGTTTTTCTAACTAAGACTGTTTTCCAGACCTATCTTTTGTATGGCAGCTATACCATATAGTTGTCCGATTTGAATTAAACTTGGTAGAATCATAAAAAAACATAGAAAACTTACGGTTACAAAGTTTGGAGACGTTTCCATTGAAAAGAAAAAAGTTATTCATACTAAAACTAGTTATCCGACCGATTGTTCCCATGGGAGCTATGAGATATAGTCATCCGATCCGCTCGGTTCAGACATATTAGTAGTGTGCAGCAAAAAAGACGGCTATGTGCTAAATTTCTGCTCGATAGCTTTAAAACTGAGAGACTAGTTCGTGTAGAAACAGACAGACAGACGGACGGACAAAGCTCAATCGACTCAGCTCGCCACCCTGATCAAGAATATATATAGTTTATGGGGTCGGAAATTAATGTTTCTATGCGTTGCAAACTTCTGGGCAATATTATAATACCCTTTGCACAGGTATAAAGATGGAATTGAAAATTATATAACATCGGAATAATCCATTTAAGTCAGAATATATTTATTCTGAGCTGCTCAGTGAAATGACCACCTACTGCACAACATGATGAGCTGTAATTGAATTGACATTGGCCGCGTTCAGCAGTGGAACTTGCTTCTTGAAACAGTATTATGATCAGTGATGCAAACCGAACCGCTTATTAAAAATGGTGAACCGAACCGCAAAACCCCTGAACCGGCTTCCTATCAGAAATACTAAAACGAACCGAAATCCACCAAGAAAAAGGGTTCGTTTAGGTTTAGTGACTAGTTTAATGACTTGAATCGCTTTTCTCTAGCTAATATTACCTATTAATTTGTGAATTTCCATCGTTTTAGTAAGATAATACGACAAACTGAGCTGCAAAATCTTTCAAAGGATGATGCTTCTTCATATCCTTTGGATAATTTTCAGCTGGATATGTCTTAAATATCCTTTTAATCATCAAAGGATGGTCCTTTCTCATATCCCTTGGATGATTTTCAGCTATTTAAGACATATCCTTCCCAAATAGATATGGGAAATCATCCAATGGATATTTTTTCAAATACATTTTTTGCTCTGTGTATTGGACAATGTTTTCAATTTTCTGTAGTACTTCTTTACCTTCATTTAATCTTAGCCAAAGGAGTTTTTTCTTATATAATGATAAATACGGTGTGTAAGATGCTGTTTTAGATGGGCTTTCCTCTAGGAACTTATAAACGGATCCTGCAAATCTGACATCATAAATTTTGGACATTCTTCCAAGGATTTTAAAGATATTTAAATGGTTTGTAGGAATTCCATTTGCAAAGTACCGAAAAGGCACATTACACTTCATAATACGTCTTTATGAAATTAAATTTGTATATCCGAAGTATCGTTCCTCAGGTTCCCATCATTCGAAGTCTTAACCATTGCACTGCCTATTTAATGTCCAAGTCCAATTATTATTGTAAGTTTCATTTTGCGTTCATAGAATTAAAATAAATGCAAAATCTCCTGGTTAAAGTTTACACAAACCAATGCAGTTTTCCGTTTTTTTTTTTTTTTTCGTTTCTAATGTATTCAATACATCAGAGTTTCCACTCTGTTTCCCTGCACTTTGATTTAAAACAAGCAGCGCAAAAAAAAAAAACCATAACAAGGCAACTTCCATTACTATTCCCATTTTTCTCTCTCTATCTCCACGCTTAAATTGAATACAAAACGAAACATGCCGTTAAATTGCACAAGCGGGAGCAACGCCCAACGGATGAATGTGCCTCTAAATGTGAATGAATGTGAACGCGCGCGAGTTAAAGTTCCGTATTTCATTCCATTCCATTTTGTTTTTTTTCTTGCACTGTTTTTTTGTTTTTTTTTTTTTTTTTTTTGGGTAGCTCTTGTGCTTTCTGTTGTCGCCGTGTCAAACTGCCAACAGCTAAAAGTCGTTTGGCAATACACAAAAAAAAAAAAGTTGAGGATTTGAGCGTTTAAGCAACGCTGCCGAATTGAAAATCCAACAAAAGCCACACACTCATACTTATACAGCACCCAAGAAATAAGAAAGAAAAAAAAAACACCCGAAAATGGAATAGAAAAAGCTGATGCAACTGTCAAATGCATTATCATGGCATCTTTTGCCAAAAAGTTCAAAAGGTAAGCAGCAACGGAAAAACGCCAAGAGGAAATGTTAAAAAAAAAAAATTTAGTTTTAAGATAGAGTGCAACTTGATTAAGTTTGGGAACTATGAAATGAGAAAAGTCTCTACAAGGTGAAGAGATAATTAATGTTTATTTTCATTAATTGTAATTGAAATTGAAAAAATACGAACAATTTGTCAGTTTAGTTAAATTTTAATAAATGGTTATTTAGCAGAGCTCTTTAAGTGCGTCATTAGCTCTTAACGAGGTCTTAAAAAACCATCATCATATAATTTCATTGTGATAAGCACACAAAAACCATCAACACATATTTTACTTGGCTCTGCACACATCAAAGACCGAAAACGATTCGTTAGAGCCTGTATCTGTTTTATGAAAACCATCAATACCTATTTTTACTTAGCTATGCACACATCAAGGACAGATAAACAGTGTCGTGAAGCTTGCCCGGTTTTAAAAAGAAACCTCCAACATGTGTTTTCACTTAGTTCTGCACACATCAAAGACACAAAGAATAAGAACAACCGCTGCGGTTTTAAGAACCCAACCAGAAGTTTTTCTCTCAGCTCTGCCTACATCAAAGACAGAAATTAAATGCAGCAGAATAAAAATGTATTAGAACCTATCTCGGCATTGAAAAACCATAAATTCATATTTTCACTCAGCTCTGCACACATCAAGGACAGAAGAAACTGAAGTAGAGCCTGTTTAAGGACAAATGGGGTTTAGTTTAATATGGATTATTTTTTCTATAAGAATTTTTCGTTCTAATTTAGTTTCAAAACTCCTTGCTCATTTTTCTTACTCTAGATTTATTACAGAGCTTTTAAAATTCCTAAAACAACATCGAAATGTGCTTAAGGTATCCAATTAAGGGTTGCTGGATATATAAAAGTCTTTTATATAATTTTTAAATATTGAAGATATATGATTTCGATATTGATATTTTGTTGGAAAGAGCAAACAAAATTATCGATTATTTCGATATTTTCTTAAACTAGCCATATCTTTGGAATAAACTGCGTTTTTAGAGAAAAAAAACTGTTCTTATTAGATTTTCCAAACAGAGATTGAAACCAGGTCCTCTTGCTCAGCAGGCACACACACTACCCGCTGCACCACACTCAGCCTCAAAGTTTATGGATATTTAAAAATTCTAATTAAACCAAGAAATCAACGCCTCAGTGAAATTTTGAATCTGAAAATTCATGATTTAAGTGTACATAAACCTAGGTAATGCGGACTCTGCACCAAAAAAAAATATAATGGTCATCTTATTGATTTATAACTTAACTTTGTTGCCTCACTGGAAAACTTTTTAACTAAAGCCACAAGCCAACCGTTGCTACACTTTCTCAATTGTCAGCCAAAAGTCAAAAGTAAAACTGTTCGTGTTGTTCGTGCGATAATCAACACATTGCTTACACGGCAAACTGACAATAGTCGTAAAACTTTTTAATGAAATGCTAAAGAAAAAAAGTTTTCCCGCTGTTGTAGTCCATATTTTTTTTTTTTTATATTTCTTATATTTTGTTGTAGTCAATTAGAATGCTGGAACATTGTCAAGAAAATGTAGATTTTAGACTAAAAGCTTTTCATTAAAAAATGAATTTATGCGCTGGTATAATTGCCCGCATCCTGAAGGACCGCCACACAGATTGTGACCGAAAAATTTAATTGGTAACTGAAAACCCAAGCAAGGGGACCCCGAGCATCAGAGGCAGCGGCAGCAGAACCAAGTGCAACAATTGAGAATGTTGCCGGCGAAAAGTTTTCTTTAGCCCTGGGCAAAAAGTTTTGAAAGTTGCCAAGGAAAAGTGCAGTTTGTAGTTGAGAGCTTCTTCTTTCCCTCCCTCCCTCCCTCCCTCCCTCCCTCCCCGCGCTTCAGCTTACTCACATATGTTGCGGATCCGACGGTTGCCTTAAACTTTGTTAAACGCCACAACGGTGTATGCTTAACCCCTAAAAATCAACCCCAACAAAAAAAAAAAAAAACAAAAAATGGAAAGAGAAGACTACTAGACTACGCTTTACGCTTGTCTATTGGGTGTTGTTCAACTTGAGAGTTTATAAGTATTTTCCCCGAGTGGGTGGCCGAGTGGGTTTGATTTAATTTGAAACTATGATAAGGCTTTGTTGTAGGAGAAGTGGCATTTAGGCTAAGCTGCTTAAGCTATATTTTGCACAATTTCTACAGAACTTTAAAGACTTATTGTCGCATTGTCGCAATATGACGCATACGCGTAGTTTATGGCAGAATCTAAAGGCGAACATTTCCCAGATAACTATGACTTCATTATGAGCTCATGCCCGTAAAGTGCAGCAAACGGCAACAGCAGCCCGGCCCAAAAACTGCCAACATAAGCCAAACATTAATAATAAACAACTTACAAGCCATAAACCAATGGGATGCCGAGCAACAACAGCAACAACGACTGAATAAATTACAACCCGAAAAAAAAAAACAACAAAAAAATAGAACTCGTGCAAAGAAAAGCCAAAAACGAAAAACGCATTTCCAGTGCATAAAAAAAAAAAAAAATATTACAAAAAAATGCACAGTGAGTGTCAAAATTATGACAACGGGCGACGCTTTGGTCATGGGGAAATTGCTACCCGTTGCAGCCAAAAGCCGAGCAACCGAGCAAATGGCTCTGTACGAAAAATTGACACTGGACATTCGAAATGGCCAATGGGCGACAACTGACTGAGAATGAACATGTAGACAGACGGAATGATGCATGCCACATGCTACGCACTTTGTACACACGCACACACGCACACATTAACATACATATATTCGAAGTTGCAGCAGAGCCAGGCACTACCCAGCCAAGTTGCACAGTTCTAGCTTTAGTTTTCAACTCGAATTCACAAGAGATTTTGTTTTAAAGTTTGCATTCTGAATGTTAGCTGCTAAAACTAAATCAGAGTGGGGCCTACAATGGCCCTTTATTTCCTAACGGCAGTAAAATAGCAGGAGTGGTGTTTTTTTTTGTATCTCTTTTTATACCCTTGCAAAGGGTATATTAAAATTGTGGAAGGAAGCATTTCCGACCACAAAAAGAATATATATTCTTGATCATCATGACGAGCTGAGTCGATATGGCCATGTCCGTCTGTCCGTCTGTTTCTATGCTATCTCCTCCTTGAGTTTAAAAGCTATCTCCACCAAACTTTGCACAAAGTCTTCTGGTACAAATACGCTACACATTTCTCGAAACCGGCCGGATCGGATGACTATAACATATAGCTGGCATAGGAACGATCGGGCGAAAAACTAGTTCTAGTGGGAAAAACTTTTTTGTTTTCAACGCAAACGTCTCCAAACTCTGTATTTACTAGTTTTTAATGCTTCTCCATGATTTTTCAAAATTTGGTCGAAATCGGAAATCTATATAGTATAGCTGCCATAGAAAAGTAGGGTTAGAAAAATAGTCTTAGTAAGAAAAACTTTTTTGTTTTCAATGTAAACCTCTTTTAAATTGGCATGTATTTATTATATAAGCTTTCACACAATTCTTTAAGATCTTGTCAAAATCGGTTGACTATAGGTTATAGCTGTCATATGAATAATCGACCGAGAAACTAGTTTTAGTAAGAAAAACTTTTTTGTTTTCAAAGAAAACGCCTCCAAACTTTGTATTTCTTAGTTTGCTATGCTTTCCCACGATTCCTCTAAGTTGGGTCGAAATCACACATCTATATAGTATAGCTGTCATAAAAAAGTAGAGTAAGAAAAGTATTTTTTGTGAGAAAAACTTGTTTATTTTCAATGTAAACCTCTTTAAAATTGATATATATTTATTTTATAAGCTTTCACACAATTCTTGAACGTTTTGTCAAAATCGGTTGACTATAGGATATAGCTGCCGTAGGAATAATCGGTCGAGAAACTAGTCTTAGTGAAAAAAACTTTTTTATTTTCAAAGAGAACGCCTCCACACTTTGTACATCTTAGTTTGCTATGCTTTTCCATAATTCCACCAAGTTTGGCCGAAATCGGCCATCTATATAGTATAGCTGTCATACAAAAGTAGTCAGAAACGTAGTCTTATTGGGAAAAACTTGTTTGTTTTCAGTGTATATGTCCTTAAAAAACGTGCTGCATACAAACTTCGGCCGAGCCGAAGTTAACTTTCCTCTATTTTTTTTTTAATTTAAATCAAGATCTGGCATTTAGTTTTATGGCCGCCTTTTTATGGAACATGCTACAATCGGCTAGTGATAGGACTAGGATATGGATTATTAATAAAATAAAAAAAAGAAGTTCCAATATAAAATGTATAAGTATAAGAAACTAAATCAAATTAAATTCATAAGAAAGGACAACCTTCCTTATGGGCAGCCGCTTGACTACTAACTTTTGATTACCCTTCAACTGGTAGCCCTAAATTAGGCAGCCTACTTTACTGTTTTTCTCAAAAAAAAAAAGAAAAAAATACCATAGCCTACTCAGTTACAGAAAACAATTAAGGTCTGTGGTTTTAAACTTTGGAGCTAACTTTTTGTTTTTTAAGATATTGATAGAAAATCTAGCTTTGGTTTGGTTAATCGTCACGGGTGAACTGCCAAATGGGCAATTATTTCTTATGAAGACAAATACACAGAAAGAATGAGGTCATTTAGATCATCCAGAGAATGACCTGCAGGACTAACACTGGGGTATAAGTTCACTTTTATAATTTCAATAAAGGAACAACTAAAGCATTTTTCAGTTTGGTCAAATATATTTGTAAGTTTGAATGTTTGTATATTTGCATGTTTGTAGGTTTGCATGTTTGTAGGATTGCAAGTTTGTGTGATTGTAAGTTTGTGTGATTGTAAGTTTGTATGTTTGCAAGTTTGCCTGTTTGCAAGTTTGTCTGTTTGTAAGTGTGTTTGTTCCTAACAATTCCATTTCAGTTCATGATGAACCTTTCTGGAAATCTTTTCTAAGAATGACCCAAAAATCTCACCAAATTTTGCTACAAGGCAAATAACACACAAGAGCCAGTGCAACGCCTAAGTGAGACAGCAAGACAGAGATAGAGAGAGCGAGAGATAGAGGGAGACAGCCAAATAGAGATCAAACAATTTTTTGGCAAAAAGCCTGGCAGAAAAAAAATGGAAGGCAAAACAAATGAACAAAAAATAAAACCTTAAAAACTGTAAAACTCGTATGTATAAGTGAAAATTGGCGAAAAAGCGGCGCAACAAAGGGAAATGGACACCATTGTTTATGGCCATGCGTGTGAGCGAGCAGGCGAGTGAGTGAGAGAGTGAGAGAAAAAAATATATAAAACCAGCTCCAAAAAACGCCATCGATGTGGACTCCATAAGACCACAGCGTGTGGTAGGACAGTAAAAAAAAAAAAAAAAAAAAAGAAACAACAGAGCAAACTCTCCCCAACGTTGGGCAAGATGGAGATGGAGGACTCTGGTGACACAGTGTCATCTGCATACACAGCTGGATATGGTCAAGTTGGCGCACAGAATTGGCATGGGAATGTCGCCAACTGTGATGGGACCGACAATATGCCCAACGATGGATTGAGAGCGATATGGCAAATATACGTTTGAGCCGGGCAAAAGGTGTCACAGGTAAAAGGGGGGAAATGGCAAGTGAAACGGATTAGATGGCAGAAAAAATGTCAACAACAAAAGATAAAGCAATCACAGTTTGCAAATTCGATAACATCAAAATACGTCATCTTAAAACTGAACAATCCACACTGAACACAAACACAATTTGCACCGGTTCACCACTTCCTGCTGTTTGTCGTCCCTTGGCCAACCCAGCCAGGGGTTAATCAGTTAAGCAAAGTCACCTCTCACCTTACACCTTTTTGGGGCTGCAGAAGCTAAAATTAATTTTCAAGCCGCCAGGCAAGTTTTGTCAAACTCTCCACCCAACTCACCACCACTCGCTTCGTGTATTTGATGATTGTTTGAGCTTGAGGCTAAGGTAAAAGCCATGAGTAAGTTCTTGTGTTGTTTGACTTGGCTTATTTGACAAGTAATCTGTTTGTTTGGATATGCAATAAGTAGTAGTTAGGTTGGGTTAGTCGACATAGCCAGCAGGCTAGACGTTAATTTCTCTGCAGTGGATTAAAGTAGAGAGGCAGCTTGAAGTGAGAAAATGATTTAAAGTTCATTCAAAAGAAAGAAGAAAAAAGTATACAAGGAAAGGTACAAATTTTGCTGGTTTCGAAACAAAACGAATACATTTTGGCATCATACAGATGTGTTGTGTTGTAAATTTGGAGTGTGGACCTTCGATTTTATGTTTGCGTGCTGTTTGTGTGCAAAGTTTTATATTAAAATATCCCCCTTTTTAAGCAACGTTGGTCAATGTCTTTGGTAAGAAATTTACTTGTAGTTTCCCGCATTCTTCATTCATTTCTTTGTCTGTTCAATTTCCATTCCCATTGATTTGAGTACGACAAAAATAATAGTCTATTTTTTAAAATTTTCATTTTTTTAGCAAAAACAAGAAAGAAAGTCGATCAAGCCCGACTATAACATACTCTGTACCAAGAAAATTGTTTTTTGATCTTAATTTGAAAACCGTTCATCCGATCTTCTTCATTTCTTTGGCGGATCGATAAGTTATCCTAATAACTAAATATGTCCAGAAGGAACAAGCCATCTATCTTTAAAACTGTGGGAGATATGACGTTTTTTCTAAATTGCGGGGGCGGGAGGGGGCGTGGCCAAAATTGAAAATAAACTTGATCTGCCTGCAGACATAAGAAGCATATGTCCCATACATGTCAAACCTCTATCTCTTACCATCTCTGAGATCTGTGCGTTCATACGGACAGACAGACGGACGGACGGACAGACGGACATGGCTATATCGACTCGGCTGTTAATGCTGATCAAGAATATATATACTTTATGGGGTCGGAGATGCTTCCTTCTGGATGTTACATACTTTTGCACAAACTTAGAATACTCTATGTACCTTCGGTACAGAGTATAAAAAAAAATATACAGCCATGCTCCCATTTTCGCTTTCGCAAAAACTTTGCGATTTTACATTAGGAAATCGCAAAGTTTTGCCGTTTTTAAACCGGCGACATCTGAGTCCGTGAAATGATAAGTAAATGCAAAATATAGGTATATGCACAAACAGACAGCCCAGGGAACTATATTTATTCAGTTCTCTAAGCTTTTTAGAGTTGTCTTACGGACTCTCCCACTCAATTCGCACTAAGGCAATATTTTAATCAATTATTTAATAGAGACACACAAAATTGAGCGAGATGGAAAACTGCTCACAGCGATTTGGCTATGGTATATATCGATATATAACTATCGATAGCATGAGTAGTGGCGCTCATCAGCTGTTTTTGTTATGTGAAATGGCACAAAACAAGTTGGGAACGGAACATTATCGATGAAATAAACTGGCGAATTTCGGAGCGCTCTAAATTGAAATCGTAAGAATTTGCTGAAATCGTAATTCGCAAAAATACGTGAAAGCCGGAGCATGGCTGATAACGAATCTTTTGAAAATGGTGCCTCCTTTTCCTACTCCTATGTATATTTTCCCCCCCCCCATCAAACTGCGTAACTGAGTAGGCTATGGTGTTATCATTTTAGATAGAGAGCAAAGTAGGCTGCCTAATTTAAGGCTAGCAGTTGAAGGGTAAACAAAATTTAGTAGCCAAGCGGCTGCCCATGAGGAAGGTTGTCCTTACTCATGATTTTAATTTCAGTTACTTTCTTATACTTTTTTTAATAAATTTTGCCTTTACCATAATATGTATATAAAAATATAAAAAACACCTGGAATCTTCGCCACAAAAGTCGTGTTGAATCAATGCCACGAACTTGAAAATCTTTTCTTTTCTACATTTCTTGAGCTTTAATCTGAAATGCAATTAAAAACCGACTTTTTATTAATACCGATGGGGTTCATCCTGTGTTATTTAGTGCATTCAATTTTAAAATTTGATTTTTTTTTCATTTAATTTGAATAAGCTGAAAAACAATCAAAACTTAATCTGAACTTTATTTATGCAATTTTCATGACAACACGAAGAAAGCCAATGTCTGCATCGGCTTTAAAGAGTTTCTTATTTAACTATTGATCCAATATTTTCCTTCGCTGTTCTGCATTACAGCAATATCATGAATTTCATATTAAACTGAGGCGTGTTTTTAATAGTTCCAAGATGTTGATGTAAATCGTTCCACAGATGGAATTTCGTTTACCAAAAATTGCCTCCCCGAGCAAAACATTTTGGTTCTTGGACTTATAAAGTTGTTGGTTCTTTTCAAGTGCAGATTTTGGAGGAAAGGGAGTCTTGAGATCAATCCACTTTGCAAGGCTTGGGAGAAAAATAATGTACAATAAATGCGAAATATTTTCCATGGCAGCTCTGCTGTTTTCGTGTCGCCTGTTACGGTCAAACATGTTCTGTTTGGTCTTTAATTTAACCATTACAAATTAGTAATATTTTTGGTATTTTAACTCTACCTTCTGTGGAACTTGAAGTCTGAATCATGTGAGACATCTCAAGATTTCGGTCTCGCACATTAAATAACGCAGTCAATTGTTGAGCACTTAGCAAGACGAATATCAGTTGCGCTTTATATGCTCTAAATGCAGGGAACTACAAGCCGAGTCTTTTTAACAAATTTTATAAATTGTAGGTATATTTTTCAAACTAATTTGAATGACATTCTCACTGAAATCAAACAAATTTTTCTCACTAAGGCTACTTTTCTATGACAGCTATACTTTATAGATGTCCGATTTTGACCCAACTGAGTGGAATCATGGGAAAACATGGCAAACTAAGAAATACAAAGTTTGGAGGTGTTTCCATTGAAAACAAAAAAAAACTGGTTTTGCGACCGGTTGTTCCTATGACAGCTATATGCTAGTCATCCGATTTTGACAAAACTTGAAAGCGTGTGAAAGCTTATAAAATAAAAATATTTGCCAATTTTGAAGAGGTTTACATTGAAAAAAAAAAGTTTTTCTTACTAAGACTATTTTTCTAACCTTGCTTTTCTATGGCAGCTATACTATATAGATGTCCGATTTCGGCCAAACTTAGTGGAATAATGGAAGAACATAGCAAACTAAGAAATACAAAATTTGGAGGCGTTTTCTTTGAAAACAAAAAAGTTTTTTCTTACTAAAACTAGTTTCTCGATCGATTATTCCTATGGCAGCTATAATATAAAGTCATCCGATTTTGACAAAACTTTGAATCGTTGTGTGGAAGCTTAAAAAATATATATATGACAATTTTAAAGAGGCTTACATTAAAAACACAAAAGTTTTTGTTACCAAGACTATTTTTCTAACCTTACTTTTCTATGGCAGCTGTACTATATAGACGCCCGACTTCGACCAAACTTGGCAAAATCATGGAGATGCATAGAAAACTAGTAATTACGGAGTTTACAGATGTTTGCATTAAAAACAAAACAAAATTTCCTACTAAGACTATTATTTTAACCTTTCTTTCCTATGGCAGCTATACTATATAGATGTCGGATTTCGACCAACCTCAGTGAAATCATGGGAAAGCACAGCAAACTCAGAAATAAAAAGTTTGAAGGTGTTTTCTTTGAAAACCAAAAAATATTTTCTCACTAAAACTCGTATTTTGACCGATTGTTCCTATGACAGCCATATGCTATAGTCAGCCGTTCCGGTCAGTTTCGACAAATGTGCAGCGTAATTGTACCAGAAGACTTCATGCAAAGTTTCGCGATGAAAGCTTTCGAACTGATGGAGGAAATCACATAGAAACAGGCGGACCGTCTTTGCTTTATGTGATCGGAGGTGCTTCCTTCTATGCGTTATAAAAATTTTAACAACTTTAAAATACACTTCAAGGGTATAACAAGTGATTTTGGGGCAAATTTTTCAAAACTAACTAGCTCCCAAGACATAGGTTATCAATAAGTTCGATCACATGATATACATGCAGACATTAAAGACAAAAAGTGAGATGAGTCACTGATTTTTATTCACCGAATCCGCCTACTAAAAGAAGTTTCTTGAAAATTCTGCCCTCTTCTCTATAACCATTGGTCCTTCGAGCCGGATTTTAGAACCACTTTGATTCCATTTTGGGAATAATTTGATTTCTGCATCAACTTTTGAAGACTTTTTACACAGATTGGAAATATTTTTGGTACGTTTGTTAATATTTTCATCAGAGTAATCCAACCTAAGCCTGTTTAGACTAGAGTAGATCCTCTTTTGATGACAAAGAGTGCATAAGAAAATGGTTAAAACTAAACCATTTTTTCTGTAAAAATCTGGCATGATTTTGTTGATTTACTAATGCAATTTTGTGACTCTCTGTAACAAATTTGTCTCTAATTTAACTCACTGGCCTTCCCATTGCCCTGTGCAAACAACACACATATCCCATTACGGAACATAGCCTTGGGCCAAGCAAGGGACAGTAGCAAAAATGCTGCCCAACAAATGTCATAAAACGGACACTCACCTCGATAAACTTTACTACGCTTGCCAGCGGCTGCGATTTGTTGCTGTTGGTGCTGCTGCTGCTGCTGCTGCTGCTGCTGATGCTGATGTTGTTGCTGTTGTTGTTGTTGTTGATGTTGCTGGTGGACAGCCGCTGGGTCCAGTTGCAGCAATAAACGAGGCTGCTGGGCAGCGGCTGCCACTGCTGCTGCGGCCGCTGCTGCACCAGCCTGTACAAGATTTCCATTAACATTTGCAGAATGTTGTTGTTGTTGTTGCTGCTGCTGCTGTTGGTGGTGATGAAGCTGATGATGTGGCGGCGGCTGCTGCTGCTGCTGATGTGAATGATGATGATGATGGTGCGAAATGGCGCCAGCTGGATTGCTCACTGCTGGTGGTCCATGTGCTGGACAAAAGCTACGATATTCACCATTGAGGTCTATGTAAATTGGCGCCTCTACAAGTGGCCAGGCGGCGCCAGTTGCTGGTGTTGCCACTGTAGCTGCTGCTGCTGCTGTGGAGGGTGTCGCTGCAGCTGCAGCAGCACCCGATAACGTAATCAATTGCACCGGCAGCAATTGGGTGGCATTGCCAGAGCTAGAGGGTAAATGAATATGTGGGATACCGCCATGCTGAGCGCAGTGTTGCTTGGGTGACAACTGTTGTTGTTGGTGCTGTTGCTGAGGGGGTGTTGTTAGTGTAGCCATTTGCTGTTGATAATAAAATGTTGTCTGCTCATAGGCCGCATAGAGTGTATTTGTTGTTGTGGTGGTGGTTGCTGTTGTCAGTGACATGTTGCTGCTGCTGCTGCTGCTGTTATGCTGCTGCTGTTTAGCCTTTAAGGCAGCTGGCTGAAAGGGCGGAGCCAATGGTGTCAAGTTCGATTTATAGGCTTTAATCAAGGCATTCCGATTTGAGGTTGCAGCGGGTGTTACATTGCTGCTGTTGCCGCTGCTGCTGTTGCCGTTGCTGCTGGTAGAGGGATTTTGATTTACTGCAATTTGTACTTTACGAGCAGACTTGGATCTGTCAGGGACACGTTCATTATTACTATTCCGATTGTTGTTGTTATTGTCCACTATATGTGGAACGGTGGCTGCTGAGGTGCTTGGCTCAGCCGTAGCTTCCTCATCATCGCTTTCAATCACATGCTCTATAATTCTCAAGTTATCATAGTCTATGATACGGGCATAGCCCATACCCAGGGCTAAGCTGGTTAATCTAGCCACATCATCATCTTCGTCGTCGTCATCGTCGTCTACCTCCTCCTGCTGCTCCTGCTCCTCCTGCTGTTCCTCCTGCTTTTTATTCTCATCCTGTTCCTTTTCCATTTCGCTGTCTTCTTCCACAATTTGTGTTAATTTCGTTTTGGTCACCTTGGCCGTTTCTTCCCGCTCTTCCTCTTCGTCTTCATCCTCCTCATCCTCATCATCCTCATCGTCATCAGCTTCGGTCTGAGTGCTGTTATCGATAAATATTGTTGCTGTAGTGCCATAATAATCACATTCATCGCACACTAAATCCAATTTGGGGCTCTCCGCCTCCAAATGGCTGCTTACGGTGGCAGCAGCCATTTTCTTTGAGTTTTGTTAAGTTTTTTTTCCAAAATAAAATGTTGTACCCTTTACATTTTCACATTTCACATTAATAATCGATGGCTCAAGTTTTCGTCTTCCACTTGTTTGATTTTCAGCGCCTGAAAATACCAACAACAAAAAAAGAGACCAGAAAGGTAACAAATTAGAAAATTGTTGAACTGAAAGAGTTTTTCCTTTACTCCCCTGAAAAGTTTCTCGCTGTATTTTCATTTTCAAAGAAAGTCTAAAGTTTGTTTAAAAAAAAAAAAAAAAAAAGCACAAACAAATGGTTTATTGAAAGCCATAAAATATTTATTTTAATTAAAAGCAAATTAACAAGGCAAGTAAACAGCAGAAGTTTGTTCATTTGTTTGTTATTTGCTTTTGCCATAAAATGAACCTGGTTAAGTATAAATAAATGGCAAAATATTTAATTATCTACTAAAAGACAAGAAGTATTTAAGAGTTACTAAAAGAAGATTCAAGTGGGGTAAGAAATAATGTCAGTGACTCTGTCAATGACAACTCTTTTATGATCTACTAGTCAGTAAAAACTCTGCTAACTATTGGCTCTCGAGACTCGGCTATTTGCTCAAAACCAAATGCTGAGATGGTCCAGAGTTACGAGCGAGGACTTCTAACGACTCGGTATCCTGATTATAAGTTAATCTTAAAGGTGAGTACTGCACCCAGAAAATTCTTGAAGTTTTGGGCTTTTTTTCTAATTTGTAAGTCAATTATTACAATATTTTCTTACTAAAACTAGTTTTTCAACCGATCGTTCCTATAGCAGCTATATACTATAGTGATCCGATTATGACAAAATTATACAGAATTGTGTGAAAGCATATTAAATAAATAAATGTCAATTTTAGGGACATTTTCATTGAAAACAAAAAAGTTTTCCTCACTAAGACTACTTTTCAGACTCTACTTTTCTATGACAGCTATACTATATAGATGTCCGATTTCGACCAAACCTTATAAAATCATGGGGAAGCATAGCAAACTAAGAAATACAAAGTTTGGATTCGTTTCCATTGAAAACAAACAAGTTTTTCTTACTGAAACTAGTTTTTCAACCGATTGTTCAGATGACAACTATATGCTTTAATCATCCGATTTTGACAAAACCTTGTAGAATTATGTAGGAGCTTATCAAAAAAATAAAAGCGAATTTTAAGGACATTTGCATTAAAAATAAAAAAGTTTTTCTCACTAAGACTACTTTTTGACGGAACTTTTCCATGACAGCTACACCATATAGATGTCCGATTTCGATCAAACTTAGTGGAAACACGGGAAAGCATAGCAAACTAAGAGATTCAAAGTTTGGAGGCGTTTCCATTGAAAACATTAGTTTTCGCACCAAAACTAGTTTTTTTTTACCGTTCGTTCCTATGCCAGATATATGCTATAGTCATCCGATCCTGCCGGTTTCGACAAATGTGCATTTCATACGTATTTAAAGTCTTCTTACAAAGTTTGGTGAAGACAGCTGTACAACTGAAGGAAGATATAGCATAGCAACAGACGGACAGACAGATATGGCTAAATCAACTCAGATCGTCATGCTGATCAAGAATATACATATATGCTTCCTATTGTGCGTTACAAACATTTGAAAAATTTTTAATTTTATGCAAAAATTTTAAAATACTTGATTGAAATACTACATTTTTTTGATCAATTTCGATATTTGTATCCGTAAACACTTGATTTCGGAACCTCTTTTTAGTCTAACCCGATTTATATTTAAAAGTCTAATAAATTCTTAACAATTTCTCGAAACAAAATAAAAGTACATACAAGAGGTATAAAATGTTCTTAGCTTAAGACTCTTCAATATGCTGACACCCTGAAAAAGATATTGCTTTCATACTTCTTTTCACGGAAGAAGTTGTTCCCAAGAGGTGGAAAGTTCCCCTCGCTTTTGTTAGGAAGTGAAACGCTCAAAAGAACTCTGTTTTGAGAACATATTGTAGCAAACGGTATTTGTTGTTGCTTTCAACGCTATTTCTTGGAAGAGGGAAGGGATGGTCTCATGTTTAAGTGACTTTTGTCACTTGAACTTTTATGTAAAGTCGAAAGACATCTTGTGAAAAAGCTTTTTCCTTAAGCAACAGACACATGCGGTCACCTTAAGTAGCTATTGGCGACATCTTTAAAGTAACTATAGCCATGGAAAAGTTTCCCAAACTTAAGCAAAAATATAGGGGTAAACTTGGCTTTAGCCCTTTCAGCTTAGTAAAGTGAAATATTTAAATAACATAAAAAATAAATCCACAAAATTTATTTGCATGAAAAATTCAAAGTTTCTTTTACATTTAAACAATTGAAGCGTAATTTAATTGACCCCCCCATAAACATACAAACGCACACCCCCAAACCCTGTAAAACCAGTTAATAACTATTCAATAAACACAACAAATAATAGTTGGAAACAGAAAAACAAAAAAAAACCAATAAATAAATACCCAAGCCCTTAATTTATCTGCATCAGTTTACAAAATGTGCTTTAAAAATAGATTTACAAACAGCAAATAAAATGTTTAATGAAAATCAAAATACAAATTCACAAGTGAACACAAGTGCCAAAAGCAGATGCAGAATCTAAATCTATTCAACAAGCAACGACAGGCATACAAATTTTGCAATATGCATGCGTAAATTGTGTTTTCGTAAACATTTTCAATATTTTATGCAGTTTGCCCGCAAAATTGGCCAAAGCGGCGTATGCGCAATAAGTGAATATGTACATACATGCATACGCACATGCCTATACACGCACGGGTGTATTTAATATGAATTATGCAGCATGTTCGAGTTGCTGTTTTCTATGGAATTTAATCCAATTTGAATAGTTTTTTAGTTGGGGGTTGGGGTTGGGGGTGGGGGTGGGGGTGGTAGAAATGGGTTAAGAGCAGGTTGAGTGATCAGGGATGGCATGTTTTTCGAATTAATTCTTAAATTGGTTTTTATATTGGTTTCTTGATTGAAGTTATAAAATATGCCCCAATAAGTAGGCAATAGAATTTGCATTCCTCGTGCTTTTTCACAGCCAAATATGCTGCCCAAACAAATTGTTTATCTTTCTGCTAGTCTAGCACCACAAATCAAACACCAGCAATTACACAGCAAAAAAAAAAAATGTTTCACTTAAATTTGCATTTTGTTTTTGGTGGAAAAACAGCAAAACTATTTACCAAAAATGGCCACAAAATAATTGGATGCTCATTTCCATTTGGCGTCCAGTGCCAAGTCAATGGAAATTTTTAAAATAAAACAAATATTTGCACACTTCAATAATTACGCAGAAATTATGAAATATTCAGGGATAACCCTAATTGAAGTGATTCGTTTAAAATTAAATATGCAAGAGAGTATCAAATATTTGCACAAAAACTATTTAATAAGCCCGGAAATGGTCATAAAATGAAACAAAACGCAACGGGCATTATCAATAAGCTGCAGCAAAGCGATGCGCTTGCCATTTTTATATGCCGTGCACAAATATATATATGTATATATACTTTTGATGCTGCGCAACTTGAAAAATGCAATTAAGTTGGCGAAATATAAAGGCAAAGCCAAGGCAAAGACTTGCGCGTAGAAGGCAGCAGTGGCATGATGGTTACTGTATGTGGTGTCTGTCTTACTCTGTCTCCCTCTCCCTCTCCCTCTGTGCGTGTGCGTGTGTGTGTGTGTGAAGTATAAAGAAAGTATCAAAAGCAAGAAAATTTAATTAGCGCCACAATGAAAAAAAAAATACAAAATAATGTGAAAAATTGCTGCCCCTTAACATTGACTGTTCTTTAAGTTAAGCAGAAAAAGGGGGGCTGAAATATGAAAATTGTTTTTGATAAAAATTCATGGAATTCGATTTAAATTAAAAAGAAAACTTTGTGCTTGATGGGTGCCCCAATTGCTGACACTTTATCCTAAGCCTAACCGTGTGACCTCTTCGTCAGAGTGGTATGCGACTTTTCGTTTATACATTTTGATCCTTAAAAAGCGGTCAACCAACATGGTTCTTATATTGAATAATACAAAACCTATCACTAATGTGCAGGAAGCCACACAGTTGTGCTCATATTTTCGGTCTTTTATGTGTGCAGAACTGTGTGAATATATATTATAAGAAATATTTACAAGCTCTGGAATAAGAACAATCTCTATATATTTAAGAAATTGATTTAAGAAGGTAAACAAATTAATTGATTTAACCAGAAAACTTTGTAATCCTCTAAAATTTCACGAGAAAACTAAGAGAACTTTGTCTGTGCCAAAGTTTTTATACCCTTGCAAGTGCTCGCTTAAATATTTTCAAAAATAATACTTTTCCCGACAGCGACCCATTTTCCGATAGGAGATATATGATATAGTCATCCGATTTGGACAAAAATTTGTAGAAATCTGTGAAACCATGTTAAACAAGCAAATACAAAATTGCAGGATGCTACCATTAAAAACAAAAAAGTTTTTTTAACTAAGACTGTTTCTCAGACCTATCTTTTGTATGGCAGCTATACCATATAGATGTCCGATGTTCATCAAACTTGGCAAAATTTGGAAAAAGCATAGATAACTTATGAATACAAAGTTTGGAGACATTTCCAATGAAAAGAAAAAAGTTTTTCATACTAAAACTAGTTTTCCGACCGATTGTTCCTATGGAAGCTATGAGATATAGTCATCCGATCCAGTCGGCTCTTATATATAAGTAGCAAGCAGCAAAAAGAAGACTCTGTGCCAAATTTCAGCTCGATAGCTTTAAAACTGAGAGACTAGTTCGCTTAGAAACCGACTGACAGACAGACAAGCGGACGGACAAAGCTCATTCGACTCAGCTCGTCACCCTGATCAAGAATATATATAGTTTATGTGGTGGGAAATGAATATTTGTATGCTTTGCAAGCTTTGCAAGGGTTTTACACCCTTCAAGCCCGTCTGTGATATACTCTGTGCCTTAGAAAGTGTATGCACGGTATGATTTTTCGAAGCTGGAAGCATCATCTTCACAAAAAAAAACCGCTGATGGTCTGTTTTTGACAACATTTGTGCTCACATTGAGTACTCAATGTACTCGTTTTTCCCCTCTACATGGCTTTGAACCTGCCTCAACCTTTTGACAAAACTCTTAATCAACTTTTAGAACTCTCATAAACCGAAAAGTACTTCAAATGATTGCCATATAGTGAGTGCATAGTGTATACCTTGTTAGGTGAAAAATTCCTCTACACTTTTGATCCGCTTTTAGGTTAAATTCCTTCACAAAGTTTGAGTCGACAATGGGCAAAAGCTAACTTTCACTCAAAATGGCACACTCACCACGCACGTACACACGCACGCACGCTCTCTCTCTTTCTCTCTGGCTCTCTCTCTCTCTCTCTCTCTCTCCATCAGCTCATGGCTCGTGAGCAAACAAAAGGTGGAGTAGCAAGAAGATTTCCTCTTACCAAAATCCATTCATTGCCGCCTTTTGGAGCGCAACAAGTTAGACTTCAGTTTTTATGACCGAAAATGCCACAAGAAAGAGAGAGCGACTGAACTACTAAAACCAATTTACGACTGTATTTGCTATTTTAATTTACATTCCTTTGATGATTCCTTCATTTTGTTGCCCCGAGGCGTCCCACGCAGCGCATGATTAATATTTGTATTAATTTGTTTTATTACTCCATAAGCCGCAGGCGAAATTCTGGGCATGCCTCGCTCACATGACGTTTGACTAATGACAGCAAAATATGGTGGGCCAAAGGGCTTTAAAAAAAAAAACACACACACACACACACACACAGACACAAACACATGAAAGCATAGATAAAATGTTGACAAGCTGCTAACAAATGAAATGCAAACATGTTGCAGCAGCAGCAGGACAAAAGAGGAATACAAAAGCCTAAGCCCCCCGCAACTGATAAAAAAAAAAAAAACTTCAACCAAATGAGGGAGCTGCTCTTAGCCTACATACATATCTACATCTAGTCAGACAGACATACTTATAGGCACAACTCTGAAAGGAGCTTAAGGATTTAAGTCAAACAGGGCACAGACAGGTGGGCGGCCGCCAGGAGTGGGTGGTCACAGCTTGGTGTGAGTAATTAAGACGCAAGTGCGTAAAAGTTGCCCGCATGAAAATGACGCAAGCCATTGGGGCAGACAGACAAGACACGAGACAGGGGACGACATGAGTGGAGAGTCTACAAGTAAAATGGCTTCAATTAATTGACTTAAATAACAACAACAACAATAACAACGACGACGACGACAAGAACAAGTGCTGCACGTACAACTGGAAACAGAAGCTGAAGCCGTCCGCATACCGCAAATTGTTGAATTGTTGCTGCCTGCCAGCCAGCTGAGCTTCAAATTATTTATCATTTCTGGTGTGGCATACTTTTAGGCAGAACCGTTTGAGTGTTTATCTGCTGGAGGCGTGCGATAATATTTCAGACTAATTTTAAACCCTTTGAAAAACAGAAATTATGAAGAGGCATTTTGTGTTTATTTTGCTTGAATCAATAGGACGCATCGTTACTTTTCTTGGTGAAAATTTCATAACATCAACTTTTCCACGCTTAAGGGAAAATACTGTAAAATTGGCTTAATCTTTAGGAGAATTCCTCTAACTACAATGATTGTTATAAAGTTCAAGCTAGAAAACTTAACAGCCAAATACCAAAGAATGTGGAGTAATCGGAACTTAAAGTCCCATCGCAGAAAATCTATAAAAACTCAAAGAAGTGAACAAAACTCTATCTGTAAACCGATTTTTTCACCTAACGAAACGTCGAAGAATGAGAAGCAGAAAAAAAAGAATAAGAAGTATTAAACTAAAATTTTATTTGACTTATCGAGTCTACTAAAAGTCGATATATCGATAAGTCATTTTGTTACTTAACGAAAACTCGAAAAATGATATAATCAGACGAAGAAGAAGAAGAAAAAGAGAAGAAAAAGTATTAAACTAAAATTTTACACATATTACAAATTTCACAAAATCGATATTTGACTTATTGAGTCCACTTAAAATTGATATTTCGATAATTTATGGTTTCATAAAGCCTTCAAAACTCAAAAAATATGTTAAACGGATCATCTACCTTAATAGAATTCACTTGAAAGAACCTTTAGCAGCATCATTGAAGCTTAGAACTAGACTGCTATTCCAAATTATAATATTTGAGAATTGAACAGGGACTACATTTTCAGTACTATCCTGGGGACAATACGATAATCTAGTATTGATATTATTGAAATGATTCGGTTTTATTTTCGATGTTATAGAAGTTTTCAATTAGAAAATCTGCTTGCATTAGAATAAGACTAGAAATCGAATAGATTTAGATCTTTAAGGTTAGAAAAATTTAATAAATGAAAGTATATACTTCATGTCAAAAGAGTTTTAAGAACAGACTTTATTTAAAATGATTCGTATTTTCCGTTGTTCACTTTTTGGAGCTAGAATTTTGAGTCGATTTTGTACTCAATCTAACAGATTTTCTACTTGCACTAAAAACTCTCTTTTCTTGAATTTTTTATCTTACTGTTAGTACAAAATGTGTTTGATTCAAGAACGTTTGTTCTCATTTCATTTATATCAACTATCGTGTTTCGATTATAGAATGTTTGTTGCTTAATTTGAGTACTCCCAAGAACAAATCAATCTTGAAAATTCAGTATACGACGGTATAAGCTCTATACATTACCGTCTCCCATTATAAAATCTTGAATAACCCATAAAAATTAAAGGATATCGAGCTTTATGGTTTAGGCTTATAACGTTTAGGTTTATAACTACAATCTCTATAATTTTCATTAATTTCGTATAATTAATGGCAGAGTTGTAAAGGCTACTAACCACGTTGTATACTTTTTTTTAACAAAATGATGATACATATGTTTACATTAATGTTAATTTTCTGTTAATTAACATAAGGGAAGGCAATGAAATATTATTGTGACATAATTAACGACTTCATCAAAGCCTTTCCATTACATGATACCTTTTATTCTTCATTTGTCGTAATGAAGTTGTTTGATCACCTAAGTATTGGGCAGTAGAAAATTCTATATTTGCTATATATTTGCCCCCATTTAGATACAACTGAGACATTTGACAACATCGTAAGCTAGCTTACCCAGAAATGGTCAGCATGCGGAAGGAGTTTGCTTTTTTTATACCAAAAATGATAGCATTTCATCTTAAAATCGAAACTATAAACCATCTTTATCCAAGATTAATTGATTAATATTATTCTACTCCAATATTATGTATATCTTATAGCTATTAAAGAGCCTCCTTAACGTTAAAATCGTTTTAAATTCAATGTTGTGACTTTTCGGCGTCTGAGCAATATCTTCACTGCTGTAAAGAATCATTTTATACGTGGACTTTTAATAAATTGTAATGCTTTTTACGCCGAATTAAGGTAAATTGCATGGGCTTAAACAATATATCATAATTAAATAATTTGGTTTCATTTGCGAAAACAAAAACAACAAAAAGGGAAAACGAAATAAAGTTCAATTTTTGTTAACCAATAACCGGACATTATCCGCCCACACTGACGCCACATAGGCGTACGCGTGCAGGCGGCTCTCACGCACACATTCATCTTACATGCTTTTTGACATTTATGCAGAGTCAAAAGTGTGTGCAAAAGGTATGCAATGGCATACGTGCTTGTGTGTGTGTGTGTGTGTGTGTGTGTGTGTGTGTGTGTGTGTGCGTCTGTGTGATAAACGACAGCTTCAGCATTCTGACAGTTATACTTGCTGTTTTCCAAACAGCAGCTGCCATGTCCTGTCTCCTCTCCGACGGTCCGAGTTTCCACATAAAGACCATGCAAGTGACAAATTATATGCACAATGGCACAATTTTTGCTGCCAGCGTTGACTTCGCTCCGGACAGGATTTCGCAACACACACACACACACACGCACGCAACTTTGAGTTGTGTGGATGTGTCAGCATCAGTGTCATTTGGTTTTCTCCTACCTTGGGCTTTATAAATTATGAGTTGCATTTTGCACTGGCATAAACTTTGACCCGACTTGGCCACAACTCGTCGTATTTCAACTAATTGCCATTTGTTTATTGTGCACAAGCTGGCATTGTAATTCAGTTTGATGCTTTATGCGTGCAAAAGTTTGCAAATGCAATGTAAATTGTCAATTTTAATTGACTAGCTTGAAATGTTGCCATTTGCATTGATTTGCATTGGCAGCATGGACGAGTGAATTGTAAATTGCAATTAGCAATTGCAAGACTTTTAAATTTCGAAGCAGCAGTTGGCAGCTTTAATGTTTTATCACCTCGCATAAATAATATGCAAGAAGCGTGTCGTCAGGTTACCTTTTACCACATTCACACTGACACACACACCCACACACTCGCTTACACATGCATCACCGACCGACCCATTTGCAACTCCCTTTTTGCCTTTTCTCTCCCTCTGTATTATGTTTTGTTATGTCTGCGTGTGCGTGTGTGTGTGTGTGTGGGTGTATGTTTGTGTGTTTTCAACACTGACAAGTGTTAAAATAACATTTGCACTGCATATTAAATGGCATTTCAGCAAGTATTTTTTATATAATATTTCAGTTTTGTCAGACAATCAGCATAAAAACAAAACTGTTTTGGTGATAACACAGCTCTGGCGGCCGCCCCCCCCCTTCATTCACCCCTTTTATGGTTGTGATTTTGGGCTTATTCTAGTCTATTTATAGACTCTTATCTAAAACGGAAATCAAACGAAACCCACATGCACACGCAGTCATGGACGCCCTCACACTTAGTGAAACAAACATCCGGTTTGTCGCTAACGCAAAAACCGTAGCATACTTAAATGCGCTGCCCACGCGCAAAAATTTTTGCATATTTTGTCACATTTTCTTTTTGCAAACCTTGAAATATGAATTAATAGGGTAGGCGGGGTGTGTGGGCTTGGTTTTTTTTTTCAGTGAACATTCAGAGCTTCTGAGTTTTACATTCTAAATTCGTTTTTACCTGATCATTTACTTCATTTATTTATCCCTAAAAGGACATTTTCCCTGAAACTGACTTTTCTGACTCTACTTTTCTATGACAGCTATACTCTATATATGTCCGATTTCGGCCAAACTTAGTGGAATCAGAGGAGAGCATAGCAAACTAAGAAACACAAAGTTTGGAGGCGATTGCTTTGAAAACAAAAAAGGTTTTTTCACTAAAACTAGTTTCTCGACCGTTCCTATGGCAGCTATAACCTATAGTCATCCGATTCGGACAAAACTTTGAAGAATTGTGTGAAAGCTTATAAATTAAATATATGCCATTTTTAAAACGGTTTCCTTTGATAACAAAAAGTTTTTCTTACTAAAACTATTTTACTAACCTTACTTTTCTATGACAGCTATAATATAAAAATTTCTGATTTCGACCAAACTTGGCAGAATCATGGAGAAGCATAGAAAACTAGTAAATTCTGAGTTTGTAGACGTTTGCATTAATAAAAAAAAGTTTTCCTCACTAGAACTACTTTTTCGACCGATAGTTCCTATGGCAGCTATAACCTATACTCATCCGATTTTCACAGAACTTTGAAGAATTGTGTAAAAGCTTATAAAGTAAACATTTGCTAATTTTAAAGAGGTTTTCATTGAAAATAAAAAAGTTTTTCTTACTAAAATTTGTTTTCTAACCCTACTTTTCTATGGCAGCTATACTATATAGATGTCTGATTTTAAACAAACTTAGCAAAATCATGGAGAATCGTAGAACACTAGTAAATACGGAGTTTGGAGACATTTGCATCGAAAACAAAAAAGTTTTTCTCACTAGAACTAGTTTTTCGACTGATCGTTCCTAAGGCAGCTATATGTTATAGTCATCCGATCCGGCCGGTACCGACCAATGTGTAGCGTGTTTGTACCAGAAGACTTCGTGCAAAGTTTGGTGGCCATAGCTTTAAAACTGACGGAGTAGATAGCATAGAAACAGACGGACATGGATATGTCGACTTATATACTTGCGGTCGGAAATGCTTCCTTCTATGCGTTGCAAACATCTGGATAGTTTCAATATACCTTCTGCAAGGGTATAAAAACCATCTTGAGAACCTTTTTTTGTAACCGGTTCACTTTATTTCGGAACCTGTGTTGATCGGAGAAATAAGGCACTCCAAATCCACAAGATGTGGCCCTGAAGCTCCTTGGAACCTGCCTAAATCGTTTTTTCCTTAACTTCCGTTACCGTCTATGAAATCCAACTACAAAATGATTTACGCATAATTTAAAGTATCAAATTATTAAGAATTATTTTCCCAATTTTTCCCTTCTTAAAGCTGTAATGTGCTTTCGTCGTTGTAGAAATTTTCCCACACAAGGAGTATTTTCTCTTCGTACCCTTTTGAAGCCTTTTTTGCTTTTTGCGTTTTCGATGTTAGACTGCCGTGTCACATGAATGCTTCAATGGCTGCCATATGGTAGACTTTGTCTGACACTTTTTGATTAAATTACCGTAAGCTGTCAGCAACAGAGAAAATGTTTACGGAGTATTACAGTATTCTTCATTCCTTTTGGCCCCCCATTTTGTGCTCAAAAATTAATATTATATATTATTATTATTATTGAAGAAACAGACATGCTGTGACATATCGTTTGACTTTGACAGCTGCTAAGGCTTTAATTGCCACTATAAAGAAAATGATTGATGCCAACCAAAAGAGTTGTTGCCTCCATTTCACTGTTTGGTTTAATTAAGCCAACATATGGCACATGTGGCTATTTTTAGATGCTTTGACTAACTACAGAAATGATTAGCGTCAGCCAAACGGGGTTCATGATGTAAATATCTGCAAAATTTTCTGACAATTGCAAAGGAACATGACAATGATGTTTGATATATTTGGCTAGCTGTTTGAATTTACTGAACTTTGGCCTTATTGTGAATGCGATAAGCTTTGTTTCGTAGTTAGAGCCAAATGAATGGAAGGGGAATTGTTTTTGTTTATTGTTGTGGTTTAGCGAGAGCGGAGAAAGTTAGTATGAAAGATAGTGCTTACGTGCGTGAGAGCTTCGGAGGATTGAGTCTCACAAACACACGTAAACCAATAACTTCTTACTCTTGGGCTATACATTTTAAGGTCAAAGTGCTCTATATTCTATTATTCATTAACACTTAACTCTGTCATATTCTAAACTTGCAACTCAGGATGTTTACCATACTTTCGTAACGATTTAGAGACCTTATCGCACACTATTGTATCAGTACCTTATTGTAAACCAGTAGCTTTCGATATTCTATATTGATTAGCGATAATTTTTTGTAAGACTTCGTACTAGTTATATCCCATGATCCACAAAAACCTACAAAAAATGGTACAAGTAAAAGGCTTTGGTGGACTGAGGCGCACATACAGTTATATGTGTAACTACTTACTCTTGGGAATCATAACCCTTGCGAAAGATTCACCGAAACAATAGAACTAAAATTGGTTTTAAACAATCTTAAATCTAAAACTATTAAAAAAAAATGATTTTTAGAAGTAAAAAACACACTTTCCTTGTAAAGATTTCATAGAAAGACCAAAGGAATGGTAAAAACTTCACAAATCATGACAAAAAGGTGCTAAGAATCAAAAAAAAAGTATGCATTTTGTTGATCTGAGACACACACACAAATATATCATAAGCTACTTATTCTAGGGCAGTTCATATTTTGTCCAAAATAATCCTCCACAAAATATGTCTGTAAAACTATAAAAATAGCCATTTCGGTGGACTGAGGCGCACACACAAAAAATGAATAAGTAACCACAGTACATATTTTGGTTGAAATGTTGAATGTTTGCTTAAAAAATATTATAAAATTAAGATAACGAAAAAGCTCAATTCAAAAATCTTAGAGAAAGTCCAAAAAAAATGTCAAAACCTCCAAAACATGGAGTAAATACAAGTGAAGTTTTAAAAAAATTTAAAACATTGACGATTTCTCATACAAAAATTTAGGTTAAGTAATCAAAAGACATCTAAAACGGTCAGCCTACTATTTTCAAAAGTTTCTTTAGGTAAAAAAAAAATAAAAATGTACAAAAAAATTTCAAATCCTAGCAATCACTGGTCTCTAGTGTCATAACATTTCAAACCTTCAAAACAGATTTTCCACTTTTACACAGGTCAGAATTTCTATCAACCTTTTGTAGAGAGAAACATACATTTTTTTTTCCAATAATATACTAAGTTACACTGTTAAAGAAACAAAGAAGAAGATGCCCAATTTCAATGGTGCCATAATTGTGCACACCCTGCAGGTGTTGCAGACGCCGGCCACAATACGCGAAATTGTACTAACCATTGCTAAAAATACGAATCTGTCGCCAGATGAGCTAAAGCAGCCAGTTAAACAGACCCTGGAAATGGGACAGCGTTTAGGCTTTTTGCAGAAATTCAATGGTAAGTATCAGACAGAAAAAAATGTAGAAAAAAAGGGTGAGTTAATGTCAATATGTGCAATAGGTCGCTATTTGCTGATGCCCATGACCTTTACAACACTGATGAATGAAATCGAAAACCCAGACAAAGAGGAGAAGCAAGAGACAACTAAAGCTGATCAAAAAACACCAAAGACCAAACCAGTTAAGCCAATGGAAGCTAAAAAGAAGAATCGCATAATTGTGGCTGCATCCGAACAGAATAAGGCCACCTCAACTACAACTTTGAAGCCAAAGCACTCTAAGTCGATGCATGCACTTCGCGTCAAGTCGAAGCTTACCTAGATGCTATTCGTGAAGAAGACGCTCATAATTGTTCACAACTAGTTATTCCCCTATATCCATGATACACCAGATCAAGACCCTAGATACATTAGGCGAAATTCTAAAATTCTGTTTTAAAATGTTGATTGTTTTTTGTTTATTGCATTAAGAGGTGGCCAAAAAAACATAAAATTCAACAAAATGTGTATTTTTTTCTCGGTTAAATAACGTGAAAAGAGGTGTTCACTATGCAAATATGCCAGCTGTCAGAGGATGTTTATGGAACTGTTTCAAATTCTCGAAGTTATGAAGCCAAAGTCATGGAAGGATACGGTGCTTACACGAAAATGGAGTTGCAATGCGAGTGCGGTGCCAATGGAGTGCAGTTTTTCTGCGGTGTTAAGGCGGTGTTTGTACAAGCATTTGAAAGAGCAAAGTAAGTTTTAATCATGGCAGAAGGATAATTTCGGATTGTCAAAGTTTATATTAAAATATTTACTTAGTATTTGACTTTTTGACGACTATCTCAAATATCCTTTCCATATACGAGGTTTGTAGCCATTCACGCGCGTATATGAATCACGCAGAACGAAATTGCAACAAAAACTTCGCATGTGTCTCTCTTCACTTTCTCTCAAATGCCTCTAGCGAAATTGAAGCCAATAACTACTTCTTATGTGTTTCTCTTCTTTTTCTCTCCTATGCCTCTTGCGAAATTGAAGCCATTAACAATACATTTGCGTGCTGTTTGCGGCGTTAATTTTGTTTTTGCCGTGTGCTTCAGAGAGACACGAACAGCATAAGGCAATAACCGGTTTTGGTGCTGTTGGGCACTCCTGTTCCAAAAACATAGCACAATTTTCTTACTATTACACTCATTTCGATCTTAAAACATGACCACGTTCCTAAAAATTCACCATACATTCTACATTTACAAACATGTTAAGGAATCTGGAAATTAAATCACGTCTTGAAAAATTTTCGAAGAGTTCTTCATTGAATTTTAATGTTTTTGTTGGCGTTTTGAGTGCCAATATATAATGAAATAAAGAGGATTTGAAGCCACAACCTTGACATTCTAATTCAGTTGTCTTCCCAAAAGGCAACACAGGACTTCTTGTTAATTGAGTGAATGGATGATGTATGCTTAAGACTTCATTCTTGCCTAAAATCTAGGGGCTATCTCTCGCGAGCGGTTGATGGTCGTGTGCGTTTAGATGCAGACGCCCATGTTTTGTATTCCAGAGGCCCTCAGTTTGAATCGCAGAATCTCGAATACACTATTTATTGCGATTTCTTTGCTTTTTCTGGTGAGCGCTTGATGGTCGTGTGCGTTTAGATGCAGACGTCCATGTGTTCAGTCTTCTAGAGGCCCTGAGTTTAAATCGCAGAATCCCAAATACAATATTTAGTATGATTTCTTCTCCATGTCTTGTTTTCCAGAAACCCGAATACATTTACTCTGATATAGTAGCAATCTCTATTTCTTCTCATTTTTACCAGCATTCCTTCCGTTTCGGGGTAAACCCAGAGATGCAGAAGTGAAGCTTGGGAACGCTTGTATGGACTTGAGACCCACAACAAGGTCCCAGAAGTAATCTAAGACGAACACCAGTGCACTGAACAAACTTCCTAAAGTTGCAATGTCCTAGTCAGCCCCACCCAATGATACACAGAGCTAAAAAAGGGATATTAAAATCTATCCAATGGACCCAAAAAGCCCCATTTGGACAGGATACGTCTTAATTATCCTTTCAATAATCCAACGGAGTTGAAAATCATTCAAAATTTATGAAAAATTATCATCATTTGGATGATTTTCAGATGTGGTGGATGATAAAAAGGATTTATAAGACATATCCAGTCCTTTTAATCTTAATTAATTAAGTTAATCTTTTTTTCTGGGTAGAAAGTTGCAAAATTGTCTTATTTCAAAATGTTTTTCAGCCTGTTTTAGATTCCATTCACTCCTTCTAAGAAAAGACACAAAGGTTTTCTGTACTAGGCCCATAGAATACAAATTTCGACCAGCTAAGCTTTTACTTATATAGCTATCAAAAAATCATCCCAAAACTTCTTAAAATCAACTTATTTTTCACATATTTCCGGGAGAAACATGGTTGATCCTATTCAGTTGAGCCCTGTTGTACTTACATCCTAATATTTGCTCTTCTGTCCACATAATTTAGTTGAAAATTAACTTCTACTGTTTAAAAATCGTCGCTTCTTGGTTCTACCAAAGACAAAAGATACAACGACTCCCGCCGACACACACACTTTGAGAAATGGTCGCTCATTTGCGGAAAAGTTGACAAATGTCTCAATTAGCGCCGGGGGCTAAACTCACAAAAGCAGGAGCCGTTTGTCGGGATGAATTCCCCCAAGCAACAAAATATAAAGAGAGAGAGAGAGACGTTGCTTCCTTTTCAATTTGAAAACCAAATGAAGCGTCGCCTCCGCCAAGTGCCAATTTGCAGTGTGCATTGACCATATGGTTGGACAAACCAATCACCCAACCAAACGCCCACGTAGTACGACTGTCACCATTGCCACCTCCTTAGGTGGTGACCTTTGCGATGACGTCGGACCCGGCAAGCAGAGAGCAACGCACGCCAAATGCAATGTAAACAGAGAGAGGGAGAGTGACAGCGACAGCGACAGAGAGAGAGAGAGAGTCTGAGTGAGTGAGTGAAACTGCTGTGGTGAGTAGCGAGCACGAGAGTGCAACAAATGTTTGAGATGGGGGTGGCGGCGGGCGTGGTGACGTTGACTTGACGCGTGGGCGACTAAGCAGCGAAACGAGTAATGTTATTTTCTTGCCCTTTTTTTTCGGCATACTGGCATACATAGAGCCTCTCTTCCCGTGCAAGTTTGTGTGTGTGTGTGTGTAAAGGACCTTGCCTGTATTTGTATTTTATTCCTGATGCGCGCGTGGCCAGACAATGAAATGTCAAAGCAGCTTTGCCTTGGCTCTCCCTCACCTTTTTATTGCGATTTTTGGTCTAGCTTTTTGGCATATGGCTGCTATGTTGCCCCCACCTCCCACTTGTGCCCACTGTACACTCTCAGTTGTGTTGTTGTTCGTTTGAAAAGCTGTTTGGGGGTTTTTTTTCTCTCGATGACTTTTTCTAGTTAAATATTTTGCCACACCGCATCGCATTTCCATGATTAGCAGATAAACATATTGTAAGCACTCACACACACACACACACGCACACACACACGCAAATATAGTTTCTCCTTTTCTTTGGTGATTTGGTTGGTGTAGTTGTTGTTGGTGGGTTGGTGGGGGGTTACGAATTTTAAGGACACATTTGGTTAACAGCTGCCGGGATAACTTTTGGCATGTTAAAAAAAAGGGAATGCACGGTTTATGATTTAATTAAAAAAGTATTTTTGTGCACATTTAGCTCCTGTTATTTTTAGCTTCCCACCGTTGTATTTTCTAAGTGAGTTGAGGTTTCATTATGAATAAAATTGTTTAAAATAATATTATAATTTAAAGAAACATCCTTCAAAAGGCGTATTCAGTTTTAGTTGTTTCCATTTCATTCGTGAAACAGCAAGAGATATTATACTTATTTGTCGGGAACTGGTAACACTACTAAAAAGAGATGAAATCTGGTAGCACCCAAATA
This sequence comes from Lordiphosa andalusiaca, assembly GCA_035044965.1. NCBI lineage: Eukaryota > Metazoa > Arthropoda > Insecta > Diptera > Drosophilidae > Lordiphosa > Lordiphosa andalusiaca. The sequence goes on along the minus strand of JAWNNM010002216.1, from coordinate 671,896 downwards.
AAGTCTGTCATTGTGTAGCATAAGCGGTCGTAAGACTTTTTGATGTACCAGCGCTATTTGTGTAGTTTACATGAAGTTCAAAAGCCAATTTCAAGAGAAGGTTTTTGTAGGTTTATCTTTTAACACTTTCGATATGGTTTACCTTAAGAAAAGTGTTTTGATGAACTCAGTACTTTAGTTGGTAATAAAGCACCATCAGAAACCACCGTTTCTCTAGGAAATTCAATCGTGGCCGTGAAGGTCTTCGAAAAATCGGTTGTTGAGACAGAAAACATCGATTTCATGAGTGAACTGATAATGCAAGACCATCACATAACGATAGAGAGATTAAGAGTGAGATTAAGGCATCCCTAAATATAGGTTTCACTAGCATATCTACCCAGAGAATACAAATGCTGCACGAAGAAACGGCTATGCTAAACAAAACGTAGTTAGCCCTGTAAAATTTCACAAAAGAAATGTAGAAAACACAAATCTAAACATGGCATGTAGATCTAATCTAACTAGAACAGAAAAAGTTAACTCTCACAGCGCTGAGATAGAGACAAAGGATACACGATATGAGTAAATTACCGTATTAACCAATAACTTCTACATTTTTCATTCTTGAGAATCTTGAGAACCTATGGAAGTTTTAAACGAAAACGAATAGCTCAAAATCAGTACAGACTAGTTCCATTTTTCCAACAGCAACAGGTAGATTTTCTAAATTAATTTAGAAAATCTACACGAAACGTGTTGTAGAATCGTTGCTTGTCACTTCCCTTTATTACTGCAGTCCCACGAGAGTGCTTGATAGTCGGATGGGCTGGGATGCCGGTAGTTGTAACAGAAAATCAACACGAAACATGACGTTTATCCAATTCACTCATCGTCACTTGTTACTTCCCCTTATTACTGCAATCCCACGCGAGTGCTTAATAGTCGTATGGGCTGTGATGCCGGTATTTGTAACAGAAAACCTTCACGAACATGTTGCTCCAATTCGCTCATCGTCGCTTGTCACTTCCCTTTTATTAATGTGAGTTGCAGCATTCCCACGCGAGTGTTTGATAGTCGTATGGGCTGAGAAGCCGATATTTGTGTATAAATTGCAGAGATAAGGTAAGTGAGTTGTGAGTTCGAGCCTTTAATATAAGTTGTAACTTTCTCAGAAGGAAGTCTTCCCCCTCCCGTACCTCTTTGTCCTATACTCCTCCCCAAAATCCCCTCTTTAAATACTGTAGTGCGAATAGTCGTATTGGTTAGGGCCCTAAAAGTAGCATGTAGAAATGAGAAGAGTAAACTTGGCATATAGAAAAGCTAATAAACGTAATTGGTGGAAAATCCCTGTAAAAAATGGAGAAAACCTGCAATTTTACTCTCGATTTTTTGTTGTTGCCATTTTCTTTAGCAAAAATGTATTTGGGGGAAGTCCCAAATTATAAATTTGTTTACACAAATCTTTAAGGAGAACGTCATTACATGTTTTGCATCAGTTCTCAGTTTGAAAAACGTTATGAGGCGAAAGACAATGTTTTGTATTATCCATAATATAAAACAGCACTATAACCGCAAGCTGATTTTAATGAATATTTAATGGTTAATACAGATTACTCATCATCGCTATATCGAATTGTTTAATTACGTTACATAAAACCACAGCATTTTTTCTTTATTACGAATTTTGATTTGAGATATGCTATATAGAAGTTCGACTGTATTACAGAATGTGCAGCATGGCCCAGCAGCTGAGTAGAAATATTCTATTTGATGGATCTCTAATCCTTTCCACCCCCTACTTAATTAAGCTCAATTAGTCTTAATAAATACAAAAAAAAATTAAATTATAATGGCCAAGAAATTATCCCAATTTCGCACTTTCATCTTATCAATCTCCATCACAACAGCTGCCTCTGCCTGCGTCAAGGTCAATTACAAAACTTGGACGAAAACTTTGGCTTAAGATCCAGCCATATGCCAACGTACATAAACACACAGACAGACAGGCAGAGAGAGAGAGAGAGAGAGTGATGGAGAGAGAGTATGGCAGAGGAAAGCAAAAGCTTCCTCCAAAGTCAAACTCGATTAAAAATGCATGAAATGCAATTATAAAAAAAACACAAAAAGAAAAACAAAACGCAAAATGGAAATCGAACAACAAGCTTTTTATCGGGCGGGGGGCGGCGGTTGTAAAACGCCAAAAGACATAGAGACGCAAACGTGTGCAACAGCAGTGGCAGTGGCAGAGCCAGAGCCACTCAAAAGGCGCGACAAGTGTCGAGACTAAGCGCTGCTTTTCGCGTGGTGAAAAAGCTAGAAAAAAAAAAGAAGAGAAGCCCTGACCATGCAGACTGAGGCAGCGGCTGAGGCAGAGCGCGGCAGAGCCCGCGCTGTGGTTGCGTCAATGAGGCAAACGACTGGTTGAGTAGCTTTTGCTGACTGCACTTGTTTTATATTTTGGTTATTGTTGTTGTTATTTGTTGCTTGGGATTTGTATGCCACAAAAACAAAAAAAAAACTATTGCCAATTCGCTTACACACACACACCAGAGCAGAGATAGCGCTGCCTGCTGCATGTGTGTGTGTGTGTGAGTGCGAAACGCTAACATATTGTGGCATTTTTGAGAGATTCAATTTTACAAATTCAACCAAAATTTGAGTATCAACCTTTAGCCCGAAAACTGTTAGTATTTGCAACCATTTTCCACTTTCAAAGTTGAATTTTCCTTTTCCATATGTTACTTACTTTCTCACTTACTGCACCTCCGCACTGCACCTTTGCAAACACACACACACACTTACACTCGCACACAATTGCACACACACACGGTTAACAAAACACTTTCAGCACACGCGCTAATACAGGTGAAAATGCCGAAAAGCCAAAACAAAATTATATTTTAATATTTTTTTTTTAATTGTAGTTTTGCGAAACCCCGAAATGTGCGTAACAAGTTTGCAATTTTAGTTTTGCTTTTGTTAGTTGGCAATTGCGCGGTAACATTCACGAACACACAGAGACCGAGACACAGACACACACACACGGACACGACCAGCGACGATTTATAACGGTAAAGCGAACATGGTTGATCCGCGGATTACGGTGAAAATGCGCCCGCCTACAAAAATCACACACAACCGTCTGCAAACGCGGCAAACGTTTGATTGACGCCGCCGCTATGGAAAAACTGCAAATGAGCCGCCGCTGCTGCTGCCGCCGACGCCGCCACACGACCAACGGTTAACGAAAAACGACAGCGACGACGACCACAGCACAGTGGGACCAGCTGGTGAGATAGGTGTGCAAACAAAAATTGTGGGTGCTAGGTGAATGAAATTTTTAGAGAAAATTTGTAAGTGTTGAATTTGAAAGAAGCACAGCGTCCAGTTTAGTAAAACACAATTTTAAGAGCTAAATGTATGCAGATATTTTAATGGAATTTAAAACAAATTTAAAATGCTTTTAACGGACAAATCCGTAGGCTTGAAAATAAAAACTCTGTGTAATTGGGGAACAAACATACAAACTTTCATTAGGAGAAAACCCCTAAATATATTGGACTTACAGAGGGTACATCATGTGAACTCCAAGCACTTGCAGCCTTTGGGGCTGATTTCGGTATACCCGCTATTCCGGGAATGAATGTTTCCTAGCCTTTTCCTAAGCTAATTAACAGAGCATAGTTAATTATGTCATAAAATGTCATAGGTTAGCAGATTTCGAGTTCCGCTCAGAAAAGTATGCAACATTGTATATAACCTTTATAACTATGTTTTGAAAAATTTTACACATTGGCCACATATACTATAATATAAAACAATGAGCTTGATATCTTAAAGTTTGAAATAGCTACTTACTCGACCACTCACACAATTCATCTTCAGCCTATGGCCCCACTGTGCCCTGGGAAGCAGCAACCGTAAACGAGTGGGTCGCGTGGGAGAGCAGCGGAGAGCAAAACCGCAGCAGTCTAAGCGACGCCGACATGCTGCATGCAAATTCTGAGCGCAGAGCATAAATGAGAGAGCCAGGCAATGAGCAGAGTGGTTTACTCGGCTCTCGGTCAACAAAGAAGCATTGTTGAGCATGTTGTGAGTGGTTTTGTGTCTCTGTGTGTGGGTGTGTGAGTGCTCTGGTGCCAACCTGTTTGAGTGAAAGTTTGTGTTTGTGTTATTGTTGTTGCCGGTTGAAAATCAAACAGCTGTTTTGTGGTCTGTTAGGGCAGAAAAGGCTGCCACAAGGCTATCAATTTGTGAAAATAATGGAGCTTTTGGGAGTAAAGTTTCAATTGATAAGACAGGTTAGGGTAACACTGAAAATAAAAGGGCAAGGAGTGCATATTTTTAAGTAGAACTTTGTTTTGGTGTGGTACATCAGGACATATTTATTTACAAAAAACATGTTGCTTTAAAGATTTGTAAAAAATTACTTATACGGCACGTGGACCAGAATTTGCTGCATATGAATTGGCTTAGACATCTTTTCAGTGACTTTCAGGGTTGTATGCGTCTACATGGATAATTAATTTGTTAAAATACATAAAAATTCGACTAATTTCGATTCTAATTTTGCCCAGAAGTTTGCAACGCATAGAAATATTCATTTCCGACCCCATAAGCCATATAAATTCTTGATCAAGGGTTAAGCTAAGTCGATTGAGCTTATTCTGTCCCTCTGTCTGTTTCTACGCGAACTAGTCTCTCAGTTTTAAAGCAATCGAGCCGAAATTTTGCACAGAGTCTTCTTTTTGCTGCACACTACTAATATGTTGGAACCGACTGGATCGGATAACGATATCTCATAGCTCCCATAGGAACCATCGGTCGAAAAACTAGCTTTAGTGGGAAAAACTTTTTTCTTTTCAATGGAAACGTCTTCAAACTTTGTATTCATAAGTTTTTTATGCCTTTTTATAATTTTGCCAAGTTTGATGAAAATCGGACAACTATATGGTATAGCTGCCATACAAAAACAAGTCTGAAAAACAGTCTTGGTTGGAAAAACTTTTTTGTTTTTATTGGTAGCATTCTGCAATTTTGTAGTTGTTAGTTTCACATGCATTAACAAAATTTTACAAATTTTTTGAAAATACTTAAGCGAAGTTAACTTATCTTTCTAGTTGAATAATCATTTACTAAGAAAAAGAAAATCTAAAAAATAATCTAATGTAATGAAAAGTACTTAAAATCTGGCGGTAATGGTTTGAATACAGCTCTGCTTTGAATCCATTTTTAATGCTAGTTTTCTTTTGGTATCTTTTGGCATTATAAAACATATTTCAAATCAATAATTTTATAAAAATTATACTATTATATACTGACCTTAAGTTTTCCATACTAAAAAAGCTGCTTATTGTCATACTTGACCGACTTTCTTAATTGTTTTGTTTTAAATTAATAACCAACTCAGAAACTCCAAATGAAACCTCACTAAACCAGCAGCTTTTCATTTTATATTTTCAAATTTAACGACCCCTCTCAAAGCTTTCGCAAGCTTGCCCTCAAAGTTGAGTCAAAGCTTACTCGCGTGAGCTTAACTCTGAGCAGAAAGCTTTCTGTGGCTGCGTGAGTGTGACCAGCTGAAAATACCAAAAAAAAAACAAACTAAAACATCAACTCAAGCCGCCAAATTTGAATTAAAGTCATTATTATTTTTACATTGGTTTGGTCTGCTCCCCCTCCTCTATCTATTACAGAATCGTTTGGTTGTCTTGCGCATCTTCAGCCACCATTCGTAATCGTTTTGTATGAACTTGGGTTTGACAGCACGTTCGCGCTGCTTGATAAAGACATTTCGATCACGCAGCCAAATCCTGGCATACTCCCCGCCTAAAAGCAGGGCCATCGATAGAGGACACTCCTAAAAGGGACAAGTTTAGAATGGTGAGGAAGTTTTAGAATCCCTACAACTCACATCCTGCTCGTAAGAAGGTACAAAATTGTTGGCCCTGGTGGTTGCTTCGGTGGTGAGATTATCTTTTGGAACACATGGTACAGCTCGTGACCAATCCATCCTCTTCGACATGGTTTTGTGTGTATATATAATTATGTATTCCGAGTATTGCAAACTTAATTGGAATTTTTATGGCAGTTTTTTTTTGTAGAGTTTTTGTGTTAGTTGATAAAACATGTTTCGTTTATTGTAACATAAATTTTTTATTAATTTTGATATCGAAGGGTCAAATGTATAATGTGATTTTAAACACAAGGCACTCTCAGCCATTTAAAACCAAGTTTCTAAAAACAACAAGATGAATAACAGTCATACAAATGTGAGAGAAATTTGTAAAGTGGACCTTCGATTTTACATTTGTGTGCTGTTTGTGTTCAAAAAGTTTGTGCGGTGCAGAAATAGCTGAAGTTCTGAGTGAGATAGTGCTTAAAAAATGTTAAATTTTGTAAGAAAAGTGATGAAGTCGGACCTAATGCCTCAAATTGAAACCGCAAATTGTTTGCCAAAGTTTCGAGGTGAATCAGGGAGGAAATAACTAAACACATATATAATTAGTTCTTATATTCATTATGTCTATACTTTACCCTACTCCCTTGCCCCATCTCCACCACCAACTAACCCCATGATATCCTCAACTTTTTTAAAGATAAATAATCCACCCGTGGTCAGTCTCATTTCATTTTCACCTGCCCCTCTTTTTTTGGTCAACCAAAGTCCAAGGCGACCTCTGAAACTTTTGCTAAACAACAATAACAATATCAACAGAGAACGAAAAAACGCCCCAGTACAAACTTCTCCCACCACCCACCGCCACCCCCCACAAACTAAGAACAAACACCGAAATGTTTCGAAGGCGTTTCCTTCATGCAATAACAGCAACAGAACCTGAAGAACCGAAAGACAAAAGGCAAAGAAGTATAACAAACTTTAAGTCAATACACCTACACAAAACAATACGGCAACAGCAACAAAAACGGCAAATAAAATAATACAAAATTAAGTAGAAGAAGTAGAAGAATGGAGACAACAAAAAGATAAAAAAAAAACAAAAAAAAAAACAACAGCAAACTCAGGCAAACCCTGCCCCCGCCTCCGCCATCCCATTGGGGGAACGAGGAAGCAGCACAAGTAAAACAAAACGCTGCGTGGGAGGGGGGAGGTAGGGAGGTGGTTGGTGGCTGGGATGGGTGGATGGGTGGTGCTTCAGCTGGCCAACGGAGCGGGAGGACGGTGAATGGTACGGCCAAACGTAAATCAAACAAAAATAAACAAAAATAAAACAAAGCAAAACAAATAAAATAAACAAAACTACGCAGAAGAAGTAGCAGACGATGACGATGAAGCAAACAAGGAGCAAAACCAAACAAAAAGACTGAAAACAGAACAGAAAAAAAAAAAAAAATACAACAAACTTACTGTGATCAATATTGGCAAGTGTGTGTATACACTTAAGTTCCAAATGGAAATACATATATGTGAAAGTTAACTTAAGTCAATATTCCAGAAATCTACAAAAGTTAAAAAAAAACCCTCAAATTTTATTAGAAAAAAAAACTATAGCATACTTTCTTGTCAAATTTGAAGGAAGGGTTGCTTTTAGAAGGATTTGATGAAATATATTCCTTTTTATCCTTCTCCTTTTGAAATTTGGTTTTCTCTGTAAAGTAAAATGATCGAATTCAACTTTCATTTGCTCAATTATAAAGTTTGAGTCTCTCTCGCAGTTGAAAAAAGTGAGATTTGAGGCCCAATTTTCCCTATTTCAGGCTAGATTTTTCTAAATTAAGTAAATATTTAGTTATTTCACTTAGGGCCGATTTCTCATCTCCCACATAGCTGCTATGTGACAGATAAAGGAGATGAGAAAACGGTACTAAGTAGTACTAAGGGCCGTTTTCTAATCTGCCACATAGAGCTATCTGTCGCATAATCCTACAGATAACAGAGCAAAATCTTAGTTTATCTGACACATAGCTGCTATGTAGAAGATGAGAAATCAGCCCTTACCCAGCAAACATTTTTTGTCATTTTTGATCACATTCGAGCCTTTTCCGAATCCTCGATCTGATTAAAGTAGTCATAAATGCGCTCGTTTCTTGATCGTAAATTATACTTTTGTCGGGAGAAAATGGTACCCTAGCAGCGACACTTCTTGAAGAGTCGATTTTAACCGGTTCTTCTAATCAGATTCCGATCATTTTCGAGTCAATTGAGAGTTTTTTTTTTTAGTCGTATTTCACTTAATCATAATTTGAGCATATTCATAAGACGTTTTCGAGTCTCAATTCATCGCATTTGATAGGAATTTCTTTTTAGTCATCAAAAGGAGCCGAAAAAGACTCATCAAGGTGATTTTAGTAAAAATGATCCTCCAAATGTTGGGTGGGTAGTAGTATTTACTTATACCCAGCAAACATTTTATGTCATTTTTCGAGTTCTCAATCTGACTAAAACAGTCATAATTGAGCACATTTTCTGATCATATAAGATACTTTAGTCGTGAGAATATCGTACCCTAGCAGCGACTCTTCTTAAAGAGTCGTTTTTAACCCCTGCTTCTGAACAGTTTCAGATCATTTTCGAGTCATTTGATTTAGTCGTACTTCACTAAGTCAAATTTGGAGCGTATTTATGAACCATTTTCGAGTTTCTTTTTATTCTGCACATTTGTCGGTACCGGCCGGATTGGATGACTATAACATATAGCTGTCATAGGGACGATCGGTCGAAAAACTAGTTCTAGTGAGAAAAACTTTTTTGTTTTCGATGCAAACGTCTCCAAACTCCGTATTTACTAGTTTTCTATGCTTCTCCATGATTTTGCTAAGTTTGTTTAAAATCAGAAATCTATATAGTATAGCTGCCGTAGAAAAGTAAGGTTAGGAAAAAAATTTTAGTAAGATAAACTTTTTGTTTTCAATGAAATCCTCTTTAAAATTGGCATATGTTTATTTTATAAGCTTTCACACAATTCTTCAAAGTTTTGTCGTTGGAACTATCGGTCGAAAAAGTAGTTCTAGTGAGAAAATATTTTTGTTTAAAATGCAAAAGTCTCCAAACTCCGTATATACTAGTTTTTTATTATTCTCCATAACTCTGCCAAGTTTTTTCCAAATCGGACATATATATAGTATAGCAGCCATAGAAAGGTAAGGTTAGAAAAATAGTCTCGGTAAGAAAAACTTTTTTGTTTACAATGTAAACCTCTTACAAATTTTCATATATTTATTTTGAAAGCTTTCCCACAATTCTTCAAAGTTTTGTCATTATCGGATAACTATACGATATAGCTGCCATAGGAATGATCGGTCGAGAAACTAGTTTAAGTGAGAACCACTTTTTTGTTTTCAAAGAAAGCGCCTCCAAACTTAGTATTTCTTAGTTTGCTATGCTTTTCCATGATTCCACCAAGTTTGGTCGAAATCGGACATCTATATCGTATAGCTGTCATACAAAAGTAAGGTAGGAAAAATATTATTAATGGGAAAAACTTGTATGTTTTCAGTGCAATTGTCGTTCGGCTCGGCCGAAGTTAACTTTCCTCTATTTTTTTTAATGTCAAACTCTTTCTTAGCTTTAAAAAAATACTTCCCAAATAGTTTTACGATTTTTCTATGCGCAGATATTACAAAATTTAGTCGTAGCATTTTTCCGAACCATTTAAAGGTGCTGGAAGTTGATCGGGAAGTTGTCCTGGTTATACAATTTTAATGGGATGCCTGCCCATTTTTCATTCTGCTAATTTTCCATTGTGCTTGACTAGAACCATTCTGAGGCTCGGGCTCAATATTTTGTCACTGCTTGGTCACTGTTTGATCACTGTTTTGTTACTGTTTTATTCACTGTTTAAGTGACTGTTTCGCTCACTATTTTGGTCACAGTTTGGTTGCTGTCTAAGTCATCTTTTCGATCATTGTTTTGATAAATAATTTAGTCACTGTTTTGGTCTTTGTTCAGTCACTGTTTAGGTCACTGGTTTATTCACTGTTTTATCCATTGCTTTAGTCACTGATTCAGTTGCTGTTTTAGTCACTGTCCGGTAGAGAGAACATTAAGTTACTTTTTCGAAGTGCTTTTCCAAGAAAGTGATATACCTTTTAATTGGCAAAGTGTATTAAAGGGCAATGGGCATATGAAAGAAAGGAAGCCAAATGAAAGAACACCCACACAAAACAACAAAAATTTGTACAAAACAAGTCGAGCTCAATGATGAGGATGCGGATGAGGATGATGATGATGATGATGATGCTTACAATAATGATGATGATGAAACAAACGAAGCATTTTCTCTGTTTTCTAAAACAAACATTTGCAAATGTTCTCAACAAACTTTTTGGCCAACAACAGAAGAACAAAAGTGGGAGGGACCGACCGACCCCGGCCCTGTAAAAGGCAGTGGTATTACCAGGAGGGTGAGGGGGACGCTTACGGGGCTGTAAATAGAGTTGCAGGCAAACAGGCACACACAATTTACAGTTAGAGTTGATGTTTGTATGTTGTGCGCACTGCAAACAAAACTTCCTACTTCCTATATTTGTTGAAACCCCCTTTTGAGCCGCCTGTCCATGTCTCTCTCTCTCTCTCTCTCGCTCTCGCTCTTACTCTCTCTTCCGCTCACGTGCAGTTGTATGCGTAAATAAGCATTTCATTCTGTCCTTGTTGTTGTTGCTGTTATTGTTGTTGTTTTTAGTTCTATTTGTTTATTCCAAATGCTGCTGTCACGAACGACGTCGACGTCCTACCCCCCCTCCATCCCCCCCGCACCACCCCGCTCCATTGTTGTTGTTTCAGTGCTCATTAGTCGCTTTCGCATTGGCTCCTTGTTGTGTATTTGTTTGTTTGCATTTGTTTGTTTTAAAATTTTATTGTTTTTCGTTTTATTCGTTGATGTTGTTGGCCTTGCCTCAACCCCCAGCCATCCCCACCCGCCACCCGCCAACCGCCACCCACCCCACCGACCACAGTCTTCTTGTTTCAGTTCTTTCATTTTCATCATTTCTTTTGTTTAAAACAAGCAACAACAAACTTGTTTTAATGCTTGAAAAGCATTTACGAAATGTGTACATGAAATGTCTTTAGTTGCATTTTTGACCCCATATCAAAGGTCTACAGTGGTTAAGAAAAGTTTTCGACCTGGGCTTTTGGTTGTCTCTAGCTTTTCTTACTTACCAAACTAAAGCATCTCCAAGTCTCTTAATCTGGAATAAGCACTGCCTTAAATAAAGCAAAACACACAAAAGCTACATCAACAAAGCGTTCAGCTTTTCGAGCAATTATCAAACAATAGTTAAGGTAATATTCAGTATCAAAGTTGTATAAATTTGTTAACTTTTTGGTATCTTTGGGTTCTATATTCAAGTCAGGCCAAATAAGTAAGAAAGTAGGGGAAATCATATCCAAAATTCGTCATACATCGACTATTGGAAGGGATATAAATCAGGATTCACGACTTCCAAGGTCAATTCAGTCGAGTACATTTGCTAGTAGGTATTGAAAACCTTCCAACTTCATGGACTTGCAGGTATTGGGAGACGTGGATCAGGAAGGATGAAACAACACAGTAATAAATGAGGGATTTTCGATGCCAAATCGAAGTACTTACAAAAAGTAAATAAAAATTTAAAAAAAAAACAAGAAATTTCGTACTTGATTCAAGAATTTTTAGTTTCCAAGTTCACTAAGCCAAAAAATACTAGAATAATGTACGAAACTCGATTTTAAAGAGCAATTTTTAAAACAACAAGTGAATTTTTGGTTTAATGAATGGCTCAGTTTTGTTTTAGGAACTTATACAGCCGCTGGTAAGATTGTCCTAGACAAATCCTTCAATTACTTAGTTAAAGAACGAATACTTTGAAAATATTCCACTTGAAAAAGTCCTTCTCGTTCTATAACTTATTCATTTTTTTACTTAATTTCCATCTGTTGTGCTCTCAAATCGGTGCAGTTTTATAAAAAACGAGTTTCAAGTCGATTTTCCGGCCATTATGTTTGTAGACTGACTCTCCGATATCTCATATGGGATACTTTGCTTACAAGTGTTAAGTAAATCCCCCCACACAAACTTTTCCGGGCAGTATCATCAACTTCACACCTAACTAAAAGCAGGTCCCAGGCCAAATCTTAGATATTCCGGTAAAGCGATTTGGGCTGTAGGTTGACAATCAGTCAGTCGGGCGAATTATGCACGTATTTTCGTACATTTTGGTGCATCAAATCATTTGTGTTTTTTCTGCATTTAAAACTTATGCGAGTGTTTGTGTGCACGGCAAGCAAAAGCAAAACTGAAAAACGGAAGTCAACTAAAAATTTGTTATTTCACTTTATGCCTTCCGCCTTGAAAATGGCTGAGCATTGAGGCGCCCATTTGTATGCAACACTTTTTGTTGTTTGCTTAGCCACTGCAAAGGCAACTGTACCTTATGGCTCGGTATGTAATTACTTACGTTTGATAAGTTATATACACATATATATATATATTTAGAGTGATATATTTTTACAGGTTGCTGTTGTTGTTGTTGTTGTTTGTATAACTCAGCTGCAAAAAAACAATAACAATTCTCGTTACCAACTACCCACTGCACCAATTCACGTTCATTCCGCTGGATTTTTGTGTGCATTCAGCATAAAAAATTTGTTGTTGTTTGTAAATTTGCAAAAGTACAGCTGTTAACAATAACAATGACATATAAACACTGTCAAAAGTCCAAAAGAAAACTGCCAACGCAGCCAAGGGCTTCCGAAAAGTAAAGCAGGAAAAAAGTCGAAAAAAAAGAATACCAAAAACCAAAAACAAATTTAATTAATTAAGCAATTTTTTATGCACTGCAAGTCGAAGATATGTCGTCAACACGTGAGCTCTCTGTGTGGGTGGCTATTATGTTGTTTGCTGCGTTTGCTGGAACATATGTACATATATATGTACATATGTATGTAAGTAGGTAGAATACCTTTTGTATGTCGATGCACTTGCATTTCAGGGCTGCGGCTCATTTAAGCTTAAGAAAAACCTTGTAAATGTAAGTGAAGAATTTGTTTTCTTATTTTGTAGAAATTCGCCTTAAAATACATTTTTTGGTCTTGATTTAATGAAAATTTCTAGTTTTCAGACAGTTTAGACCGAAGATTCATAGCAAAAGGTTAAAATATCACGAACAGGGTAATTGTCTGCTTATTTTGTGTTTAAGATTAAGATTAAAAATGATTTTAACTCGAATTAAGAAAGCGCTTTTCGAAAAGTTCTTGTTTGAAGAATGTGTTCTCTTGTTTCAATGCGATTAAAGTTTTTTTTAAAGATTTTACATTGTTTTATGCTTTATTTAAGCACTTCCACTATAAAAACTGTATCATCAATCTAGAACTCTGCCAATATTTTTATGTTTTTCTCAGTGTATTGACTTTTATTTTATTAGTCACTCCTTCTACTTCTTTCCTTATAATAGGGTGTCTCCCTGATATCTTATAATTTAATAAAAAATACTGTTTGCTGTTCTATATGATAAGTCACATAGATTTGCTGGGCTATTCAGTGAATAATACTATAACAGTTAAGGGTTTTGAAACCTTTTCTGTTTACCTAACTACTTATAAAAGTCATTAATTATAAGGTTTCGAACCAACCTTATAATGCTCTTTAAAGTCATACCTGAACATACAGAATTTACATATAGTTCAAAGAGAAACTCAGGGTTTCGGTACAGCCTGGAAATATTGCATTTGCTAGCATTATTAATTATTATATTATCTTTTCTTGGATTTTTCTAATGTTATAATATCCACGCATCTCAATAGTTTAGCCGAACTTAACTCCAGTCTCTCAAGATACCAGGTTTGGGTTTCCCGTACTGGTCTTTTAAAAACACGATCTAATATGAATTTCCTCTAGACTATTATTTATGTAGTGATATCAAATTTACTTCTGATGCAACTCAGCTCAGAAAGATCATGACAAACCTTGACGGGATTCTTTCGAGAAACTGATGGAACCTGAATCTATTCGAGCAAAGAATGTCTCAGCACTGGGAAAAAGTCATCTTGGTTTCAACCTTAAAAAAAGAACAGTATGTTCTTGCAAATTTATGAGAACAAATGTTTCTTACTAATTAGCTTTTTGCAACCGCTGTGCTGTATATACTTGGAATATTGCTATATATTCACCCAACCACGTACCGGCCACCAGAGATTGCTTAGAGCTTTAGTAACAGTCTACAATTTTTAAACACACCCATAATAGGGTCAATCTTGGCAAGTACCATCGAAAAATTCAATTAAACCACAAAAAACCAGAACTACCAAAAAATTGTTATCCACCAAGATGGATTTCCAACCAGAAACTAGAACCGTATGTCAAAAAAAAACTGAAAACATTGAATTCGGCACCCGAAATTAAGACAAAACACAAGCGAATTACAGTCAAACCAGCGATGGTCATGCTTGGTCCTCAGGGGGTCCGACTGATGTCGGGAGCACGCCTAGGCTCGTGCCAAGAGAGCAAATTGCGTTTCAATCGCTTGTTGGCGGTCGATGCGGGCAGATCAGTGCTGCTTTTAGTCGCTCACGCTCAATTTATGGCCTCGCTCTGTTGACAAACGCTGCACCAAAGCATAGAAATAAATAAATAGTGTCCCTTTTTTGTCTAGTTCAAAAGCAGATTTTTATTTAAATTTAAGACTTAATGTTTTTTTTTCCAAAAAATTAAAGATTATGATGTTCATACCTATTTTGCTGTCCATGAGTGTAGGAATGTCCCTGATTCTCAGAAAAGCTGCTTGTTTTCGTGAGGTAACTGCACTCACGCACGATATCCAAACGAAATAAAGTTTATAAAATAAACTTATAATCTCCGATTTTGAAATCATTGATCTAAATCAATAAAATTTTAAATATTTTAAAACGATCTTGCCAAATTTGCGTTTTAAGTTTTGCCGCCAGTTACAAATCACAACCCAAAAACAAAAAAAATACCACAAATACGCAAACGCAGCTCACTCACTGAGCGCTCGCGCTCTCACTCTCCTTCTCTTTGCCTCAGTCGCAGATTTTGCGACGGCAGCAGCAACAACAACAACAACAACTAATTAAGTTCATTGCTTCTATTTGCGTATTTTGCTGACTTTGCATTCAATATTTTGTTTTCTTGTTGCCGTTTTGCATATTTTTTGCAGCTCTACAACAAAAGAGGGACAACAACAATAACAACAAAACTCATCAGGCTCATCTTCATTAACTTCTCGTCTTTCTGTCTGTCTGTGTACCAGGCGCCCCCGCCCCGCCAACCATCACCCTTGGGACCTCTCTCCTGCTTCCAAACCACGACCCAACTTTCTTGCATTGTCTCTGCAAAATACAAAAAAAAAAATACTTTTGTTTACTCGCAATGCCTGCGTTGCTTTTGTTTTTGTTGCCATCGTCGGCGTCGGCTTCGGCGTCGCTGCCGCTGCTGTTTACACAATTCCATACAGCCGAAGTCCAACAATAAAAAAACAACCGAAAAAAACAAGTGAGTTTGATGAAAGCGAAAGTAGTCGACGAGGCGACACCCTAAACGGGAAGAGGTGGAAGGAAAAGAGGTAAGCCGAGAAGAAACGTTCTCTATTCAACTTACTCATTGATTTTGCCTTTGAATTGTTAAACACTTGAAGTTGAGGTCCTTATACTCCCCCTGCAGTTAAATCACAGGGTATTTACAAAAACATTGTTCTCCCAAGAAGCAACCGAGACGCAGCGCGACGCTTCGGTGAAATGCGAAATGTATAATGACCTTCAGTTGCGTTGACGTCGCTGTTGTCGTCTGTGTGGGCGGGGCGGTTCTTGGTTTGGGTCAAGACTCGACACAACTTAATTTCTGCTAGCCAGGGCCGACCTCCACCACCACCACCTCCTACCCCCCCGCCCACGCATAAACATTGTAAACAAGCGGCAACGACAACGAAGACGCTTCCTAGTTGTAAATCCTCTCTCTCACACACACACACCCACACTCACGCGATGCTACCTTTGCGCTTGCTCTCTCTATCGGTGTTAGATTCTCTCTGGTTCTCTCCTGTGCAAACAAGTGTTTGTTTGCAGCGTCGCAGTCGACGTTGGCAGCAGCCACAGTGACGTCCCTTACCATCAAACACTTAGCCCACTTACTCCCACATATAAACTTCCCCTCCACCCCTGACCAACTTTCTTATTTGATTACTTGCAAAAAAGAGGAAAAGCTCTGTCGAATTTGTGACAAAAACGAATTTGTACTAATTAGCATTTCCATTTCTCGTATTGCCTTTACAGTGGGTCACATTCAGAGCAAAGTGGAAATATGGAAAAATACAATGAGTTGCTTAATTTGTCATGACGTATTGAAAAAAATTGGAAATTATAAAGCAACGGGAAATACAATTAGAACAATCAGAAAGGCTATATGCCGAGCTGTCAAAGGAAATGACCGCCTACTGCGCCACGCAAGCATAGCAAACTAGGAAATACTTTAACTCATACTTTCGAATCTTAGCCATTGGTCAATTTCGGTTCGAAGCCCCGAGCTTGAGCTCCTCAAAGAACTTTCAGGCTTGCAGTCATAGCTAAAATTTGGTAAAATTAATTCAAAATCAAATTCCGGGAGAATTTCGTGTTAACAAATAATGTAGATAATGTAGACTGGTGAATAGGGAGGTCCAATAGGGACACACTGCGAGTTTCAGCTAGTATTTACATATAAATTAATGGTCAAACCATCAACTTATCATCTTGTAATACTGATTCAAGGTTTTCCAAATTTTATAGATTAAATTGGATCTTAAAAAGTGACATACATCTCCATTTATCTATAGAACAATATAAAATATAAACAGAGCTGGATAATCAAAGTTCATAAAAAAATTAATCCATTTAAAATGATTCTCAGAATTATAAAATCTTGTTTAAAACCACATTCAAAGCGTCATGATCTGAATTTGTATGTATTTTCATGGTCATGATGACTAAATGCCCCATCCAGCACATGACTCATCCCACGGTGCAGGCAAAATGCAAGACAAAAACAAAAAAAAAGAAGAAGAAGCAACAACAGTTATGCAAAACAACCAAATTCTAATAAGAGCGAACAATAGAAAGAGAGGCAAACAAACAGCAAGAGCTCAGCCAACGACCCTGCACTATTGTTGTTGTTGAAGCGACTGAGAGGGTTGATCCGTGCGTACCGATAGAAAATAGAAAGAAAAGATATAGATATGGGGGAAATATTAAAGGGGGATGTTGAGTTTAGTCCAGGTCCAAATCAAAGAAGGAAGCTACCTCGATTGGATGGATCCTCAGATCTAGAATTGTGAGGGTTGTGTGGTTAAGGGGGCATGTGAAGAGGTGTTGGGTGTTGTGTGGGCTTTGACCGCATTTGGGGCATTTATCGGCCACCTCTGGGTTTATCCTGACCATTGTGTTCCATAGTCTTTTGGAGCCCTCATCGATATCCTCATGTTTCTGGAGCCATATGGACCTTCTGGCAGTGTTGTTGGTACTGCGACGGTTCCGGGACTGAGACCCGATTGCCGTGGGAACCGACCCTGCACTGTCGTTGTTGTTGCTGCTGTCGGTCGCACGTGAGAGTTGCGCACGAGAGCAGCAACATCAACCGCCTCGCACCTCCCACGCAGCGACTACAAACGCAATGCACTTTGGCAACAGCAGCAAACAAATATGTGCGACAGAGATGGCACAAGACGAAACAAAAGCAGCTGCTGGAGACAAACAAGAGGCAAATAAAAATGAATTAGTACATACAAATGCATTTTGTTTGTATAGCAGAAAACTAAACAACAACTGCAAAAGACGACGACAACGACAACGACGACAACAGCGACAGCGACAGCGGCGACGCTCAAGGCAAAACAGCGACAAAGCAGAGCGAGGGCAGCACAGTCAGCTTTAGCAGAAGACGGAAATACCAAGCCAACGATGACGAACCTAAAAACTACGCACAGGCAGAGCCAACAACAACAACAATAAAACACGGCACGAAAAACAAACAAACAAGCAGCAGGCGGAGGAGGAGGTGGCGACCGTGTCTGGAGGGCGGGGGCGGGGAGGGAGAAACCCAGAGAGATTGTGTGAGTGAGAGTAGCAAGCAAAAGCAACAGTGACAGCGACGACCTAAGCAGAGCACCTGCCGGTGCTCCCCCGCCCCAACCTCCCTGCCGTCTTCGACTGCCGCTCAGCTAACGAGCAAACAAAACTATACATAAATAAATAGAAATAGTAACAAATAAGAAAATATGTATCTTATACCCTTTTCTTTTTAGCTTAGGAACAGGCCCGGGAGTACCAGCCACCCGATATTTTGGAGGTTTCGGGAAAATTTTCACATTTTGTTACAAAATTAATTTTAATGATATGTTTTTTCTTCACTTGGAAAGTTCATTTATATGTATCAAAATTTTCAAAAAAAAAGATCAAGATCAGGCTTGAGAGGTTTTTAGACCCCTCCTAAAATTTTGGGGTTCTTTAAGACTGCCCGTCTAACTTCTCCGGGTAACAGCGCACTCAACATTTGAAAGATCATTTTAACCAAATCATCTTAATGAGTCTTTATGGAGCCCTTTACGGGCTAGAAACGACTCTTCACGAAGGGTACCAATTTCTCCCGACAAAAGTATCATTTACGATCGGAAAACGAGCGCATTTATGACTATTTCAATCAGATCGAGGATTCGAAAAAGACTCGAATGTGATCAAAAATGACATAAAATGTTTTCTGGGGATGGTATTCAGTCAGTATATTAAGATTATTGCGAATGTGAAAATGGCAATCTTAATACTATGTTATCAGGAGGAGTTAGAGGAACAGTCTTAAAAAAGTCCAGCCCTCAGGAATACAGAACACCCTAGTAAGAGTTTCAAATCTCGCCACATCATGTTCTCAATTCCGTTTCCACTATTTTGTTTTTTTCGAAAACGGAATTGGTTCGGTTTCTCTCAACTAAAAAACGTTAGTTCTTGATTATTGGACGGTGAATTATAAAGAAATTGGCATCGTACAGTTGCCAAATAAACATTAAATTAATTTTTCTTAAAGCAGTAATCAATTTAGAACATATTTATTATTATTTATTGTGAAATGTGTCCAGAAACGGGCAAAGCCAGCCAAAACGAAAAGTAAAACGAAAAAGTCCGCCTCTCTCATGTCCGATTCTCTCGTGCCGATTTCGTGAGATTGCATCTTAATGAAGTGTTTATACTAAACAAGTAACAAGCGAGTGTCATTACGACGTAGTAGATATACTGAGTTTGGCGCTAAGCTTTGCTTGCCCTCGCTGAACCGCTCCTGTCTACTTGTTTGTTTAATTTTTTGCCATTTCTGCTTCACATTTTATTTGTTTGTTTGACTCGATGAGAGAGTGTTGGTGTGTGTGTGTGTGTGTGCGGCCCAAGAAGCAACCGTTGTCATCGTCTCTCCCTCCCTCGCCCCTCTCGTGTATCGTGTTGCTGTTGTTTTTCTTTTTTCTCTTTATCAAAACAACTGCGCTGTCGGCGTCGCGGTTGGCGTTCTTGTGTTTTTGGCGCGCACTCGCACTCCTCTCTCGCTGTGTGTTGTTGTTGTTGCTGTTTAAGCATGACAAAGCACCGTAGAATTTCACAACAGGCAGGCGGCAGGCGAAGAAAACTTCATAATGATGTTCGTTTTGTTTTTCCACGAAACAACTGTTTACGTACGCCGACGCAGACGCAGCAGCGCTGCCCTCTTGTTGTTGTTGTGCTCATTTCATTCAAACGAGAAATTTCATTTCAATACGGAATACGCGCGGGCTTCGCAGTCAAGTTTGCGTCGTCGTCGTCGTCGTCGTCGTTGTCGTCCGGCCTCGGTGCGATTTACAAATTTTCAAATAAGTTTGTCAGTGTTTGTCGAGAAACAGACGCGAGCGGTTGTAACGGGAGCAAAGCTCACGCGGTTTGTAACGGGGAAAAAGGCCAAAAAATTTAATTTGTTATTTACGTAGCTACGGTACAATTTTTTATAACCAAAGTGCGTGTGTGCGTGTGCGTGTGTGCGTGTGCGAGCGAGAGGGCCTATGTTTGTTTGTTTTGGCAAGTGAGATGGAACGGCGACCTCCTCTGTTTGTTAAACAAATAACGGAAAAACAAATACAAGGCAACGCGGTTTCAGTTTGGAAATTCAAATTCTGAAAAAGCAGCAACAGCCGCCGCCGCAGCAGAAATTGTAAAGTAAAATGTATGAAAATAACAACCAGCAACAACAACTACAACAACAACAACAAGTTTTATGAAATATCATTTTTTGTTTTTACGTTTTTTACGCGACTCTGGCTATGCCTTGAAATTTATTTTTAAATCTTTTGTGCTCAATTTCTTATGTTTTTATGTTGTTTACAATTTTTGCGTTTCTTTTTTTTTTCAAAAACAAAAAAAAAAAAATACATTCACAAAATGACAAACATGGAATTTTATGCAAATCTTTTTTTATAGCAGGGAATTTTATTGTTCCAAATTGTGAAATGCTTGTAAACCGTACGAACTAAGTGGAAAAATGTATTAATTGTCAAGGAAATGTTTTTAGAACTTGTCTGACTTGAACCGGTTTTACAATGTGCTTTAAACGGAATTACCGTTATTTTAATTGTGAACTTTGCCATGATGATAAATGTCATAATAATACCGAAGTGAAGTGCTGCAAAAATGATTACATTGTAAATGGAAACTCTGTAAACTGTTACAAAGTGTACTACAAATGAATCAAGGTGTAAAAATATTTTAAGAACTGTTAGAAAAATTTCAAATTTTATCAAATTATCACTGGGAATATGTCTAAATATTAGTAAGTTTATTTACTCCCTTACCGAAAGTATTCAAGGACTGCAGTACTTATTCTACATATTCAGAAAATAATCGTAGAAATGGTAGAGAAGAGTCGGTACTTCAAAGATGAAGCAAACTGGTAAATTTGTCCACCCATAACCCTTACTTATTTTCCACTGTCAAAATCTACTTAAACGAGAAGGCTAAAATAACTTTGTCCATACCCTGTAAAGTCCTCTTTTTGACATACCTCAGTAAAATTGATATAAGGGCATTAGGGTGGGTCAATTATTTTAAATTTCGGGCCATTGCAAGTATTTTTGCCCAAGTAACCATACCTCTAAAACCATTTTCAAATCTGCTAAAATTTTGATAAAAATAATTTTGGTGATATTTTGCATAAAACTCCATTTCAAATGTAAAAGAACGATTTAAAATGTGCATACCGGCTGTTTTTTGGGTCGGGAAATTCATTTTCCGCATTTATTTTTATTTTTTTTGTTGCCCCAAGAAGGCAGTTTCGTGAATTTTTGAGGATTTTGTCACCTTTTAGGGAAAAATTTATGAAATTATGGCACAAACTCGATGAATCTTTGACTTTCTGAGATTTCAAATAGCCCAAAATATTCAGCGCTGAAAATTATGTTCAATTGAATTCAAAAGATTAGATTAATTTTTGGTAACTTTCTTTCTAATGTCAGAGTCGTAAATCCTGCTGGACTCTGTTCTAAAACTAGTTTGGTCACACTAGTCAGCAATTATAAGAGCCTTTCAGTTCCTTCTATGAGTAAGCTTATTTTCGGATCACAGTTTCCTAGATATTGTGTCAGAAGTTCATAAGCCATGCTTAGAGTGAATGGTTGATCGATAAGTCATACTGACAGAGTTAGGAAAACTGGGAACTCAATGCTATAGTCATCCGACTTGGGCAAATGTTTGGAAAGAAAATTACTCAAGTCACTTGGGCAAACTTCTCTATAAAAGGTACTTTCATTTGACTTTTGATTGACGTCATGATAAATGGAATGTTTATTCAAGCAATTAGAACAGATTTGCATAAACTCAACGCATTTAGAAGCAACAAAGTATCAAAGATCTAAGAAGCTAAGGTGTGAACCTTAGGATCGATATGTTTTCAAATGTTAAGACATTATGACGAGCACGAACCTTGGCTCGAACTTGGGTCCTTTAACAAAATACATTACAGTTATTCATATGCACACAACGGCGCCATATCTTTGTGGTAATTCAAGATGATTTTAGATGGCTCAAGCGAAGATATATCATTTTGGATACTCATGCTCCAATTAAATTCAATTGTCAATTGACCAAAAATATTCTATGCAAAATCTCTGTAGTTGGATAGACATTTGTATTGCATCCTTATGAACATATTTTCTATTTGAACATACATACTTAACATGGTATATATTCGCTAATAAAAATCTGAGAAAGATTGATTTTCAAGCTAGGAAACAATACTTTACGATTAAAACACAGTGATCCATAAAAAAAACTTAAGTTCCTTGTAAAACGAGCCTATAAAATGTGTAAAAACTCTACAATCTACAAGTGATGGACCATTTAAGAAAACAGATTCAAAGTGTGTTTTTTTTTATCTTAAATACTGAACATGTTATATCTTTGCTTAAAGAAATCGCAATAATATTTGGGATGGTTGATTATAAGGCTAAGAAATAGTGCTTAACGATAATACGAAAGTGATTCAAACCAAACTAAAAACGAGCCTTAAAAGGAACAAAATACACTTTTGGTAAACTTTTTAACTCAAATTATCATAGTTCTAGACCATTTCCGAAACATATTCGCGTCCAGCACATGAATCCTGTTTGTTAACAAACAAAAAAACAAAATTAAAAGAATTTAGTGAATGCTACACTAATTCACTTACGAAACACTCACGAATCACAGAAATTCACGCATAAAACTTCGTGTATGCTCACGTACACTTCGTGACACGCCCAGAGAACTTTAAATTCACGTCACGGGAGCATCTCTACTTGGGCTTTGGTGAGCCATGGTGCATTCGACCCAAATAATGATTTGAGAAGCTACTAATTCTTGGGTCCTGGACATGGTTCAATATTTTGAAGTTTTTAAGGCCATTTTAGCACAGAATTATCTGAGTGGCATACTTCTGACTACATGACTGCTATTTCAGAAGAATATTCTAGCTACCGCAAGGTAGAATCATAATTAAAATGAAAAATTTAACAAATTTCGAGGTCTTTTGGACCATTTAATATTATATGTTAATAGATTTTGTCTAAAAAATCAAAGAAAATCTAAGAAAATTTAAGTCCGACCAGCTTTTTCTGACTTCTAAGGGCCGTTTTCTAATCTACTATATGGAGCTATCTGTCTCATAAACCTACATATAGCAGAGCAAAATCTAAGATTCTCTGGCATATAGATTCTAAAGAGAAGACAAGAAATCGGCTCTAAGTGTTGTAACTAACCCCCGTTTTGTTATATAAATTCTACTTAAAAACCTTTTTGGTACATTTCTGAACTTGTTTTTGGAATTCAGTGGACCAAACCATTTTATAAAATTTGTCATCATTTTAATTCTTCGTAAAAAAAAACCCCCAGAATTCACCTTCACCTCACCGCAAACATATTTCCACGGAAATAAACAACAAATAATGCTTGGAAATGCAAATGAAATTGTTTTTGCGAAAAAAAAAACCCAAAGCTATAGACGCAATCAGTAAACAAGAGTACAGACAGTACAGACACAAAATTCCAAGTAAATCCCTCAAAACTGTGCTACTTAAAAATAAAACAAGGCCGCAGACAAACAACAACAAATACACGAAAAACATTTCCCATTTCAATGCAATTTTCTTCTTCTTTTTGTTGTTGTTTTTGTTGTTGTTGTTGCTGTTTAAAACTTTTAAGAAAAAAGAGACACAAGACGACGACGCCGCGACGCACCAAAAGTGCGTAAAAAGAAACAAGTTCTAAAAATAAACCCAAAATGTGTCGCGTCTAAAAATTGAAGCAGACAAAAAAAAAAAGCAAACAATAAAAGGCAAACAACTAAATAAACTACACACAGAAAGACAAACATACATACCCATATCTACCTACCTACCTACCTATCTATAGAGCAGACGATTAAGCCAAACTAAACAAAAAAAAAAAATATTAAAAAAAAGTAATGAGCAAATGTTTAAGTGGTCTTCTCTTTCGCGCATTCACCGTTAAATGAATCATTCAGCTGTTTGCGCAGCAACGCAAAAGGCCACAAATTACTAAACAATTAATTGAAATGAAATATTTGTACTAAAAACAAGCACAAGTGCTAAAATCTACCCCAAAGACACTGAGAGAAAGAGAGAGGGAGAGAGCGAGAGAGCGAGAGAGAGATCAAAACCAGGAAGCCACATTTACGTACAACAAAGATTGATGTTAGCTTTATGCGCAGTGTGTGCGAGTGAAAGCGCACGTGTCGTCCCTGTGCGAAATTCGCTTCCGTCTATTGTGAATGACTTGCCTTGCCATCTTTGTTATCGTTTTTGTTGCCGTTGTTGTTGCTGTTGTTGACTTGTGACATTTTACATTTCACACGCGTTTTCTTTAAGCAGAATTTTCGATTGTACAAATTGCGCCATTCGCCAAAACAGAAAGACGTCTAGAAAATGTGCCTCATCATGGGTACTACCGACTCGACTCGGTCGTTTGTTCCTCCCATTAATATGCGATAATACAGAGAGAGAGAGAGAGAGAGAGAGTGCCACTGACCTAGGCATTAACCAGATGACGTGTTGGAAACTAATTGGAAATCGCTATTCGCCCTTTATAGTTTCGCTGGAATTACTGAATGACAATGTTTACAGATTGCAAAAAAGCGATTTAACAGCCTTATAATTATTTTGCTTTGATTATACCCAATACGTAGGTACGTAGGCATATATATTTTGTGCATGTATGTACACAAGCGAAATACCGTTTTCCCCTCTTATCAGTATTTGGCGATACTAAAATTAGACAAGTTAACCAACTAAATGGGGCAAGCAAACATATTTTATGTCGTGCTTTGAAAGTGATTATCTAAGGAAATAAAGCGCTCTCCATTCACAGTAACATTCTTGCCTTCGTCATCTTTCCGGCCCAGAATCCACATCATTGGCAGCTCTTGCAATGCTACTGGCTGCTCTTCTCACTTAATGCAGCATTTTCGTTTGTTCATGTATCCATTCAAACAAAAATGAGCGTCGTCGCTGAACACAATTTTCCGTTAAAAAAGTGGCATGAATTTTGAGAATAAAATTCAATTATCTGCAAACGGTGTTCGTTTGTAAATCGATGCATTGTCAAATTATAGACCAAACTGAACATGTTTGACAGAAAGAAGGTGAAAAAGATAAAGGTTGCTTATATTAACCATTTATTTATAACAGTTTTTAAAGTGAAAATATAGCATTTTGAATGAATGTTGTGAACATTTTCATGACAGTTCAATGCAAATGACTAGCCAACTATACCAATTTTGTAAAGCATATTTTTGGCTAGCAGACAATTTAATAATTTTCAACAAATTTGTTCAGAAGATCGCAAAAGAGAAGTATAAATATACTGTATAGCTTAAGGAACAATGAGATCAATTGTTGTAAGGGCCTGCACACCGCTGCTTTATAGGTTCGAAGATGCATCTTTCATACGGATGTGGCCCTTTGTGATGCCCCATACGAACACCTTTCTATCCAAGCCTTTTATATTTCCATCCAAAATGAAATGAAATGAAATGGAAAGCCTATCCAAAAGCCTTGTTATGCGCTTAGCTGATCAATGGGGTCTGTTGAGCACTGAGCGTAGCAAGTAGGCCTGATCTGCCGTGCGACTCTGTAGGTTGAAAGAATTTTTGCAGGATATGGAGAAAAGTTACTTTATCTAAAGAAACTACATAAACTACATCATATAACGCACTGGCGGGGATATTATTACGATATAAACAGTCGGTGCCACATAAACGATGTCGAACTCATAAAATGTCGATCGTGCGTTCGACCCCTGGAGCTGACAACTTTTTTTTTTAATGTTTCTGTCTTAAAAGCTCTTATGTATGTAACTTTTCTGACTTTGAGTATAGTTTTGGGAATTTTACTTTCATTTTTTTCGTTGCATACAAATCAAAAGAAAAGTAATCAAAATACAGCTTATAATAAAAATCAGGTTTTATATGCGACATCTATAATAAGACTTATATAAGAGCCTGGGGTCGGAGAAATTCAAATAGTACTCAAGGAGTGCTTCCTTGATCTCTAGACTCTCTGCCTGGAAGTAGTAACTATATCTCAGGGAGTCTGAAAGAATAGCAGGGACGTGTAAGGGTGTGAAGAGATCATTGATGGGAGTAATGAGGTTCTGCAAGGATAAGGATTTTCGAGTGACCGAAACCTTAAAATGGTTTCTAGTCTGTCAAAAGAATAGTGCTCTTTTTGAGACCCTGCAGAAGTGTTATACTTAATACCATATTATGACTTTATACAGTAATGATTGCCTTACATTATAAACGAAAATTCTGGCAATTAAAGAACCAAAACTTTTTTATTAAATGGGTTGGTTTTTGTTGTCACTTTTAAAAAGTAGGTGGATGGCTTAGCTCATGAGACCCCAAGAAACAAAATCACTTCTGAGGGCTTTTGAAATGAGAGGCAACCCTGCTCGTACAGTTTCTTTTACTCTTTCATACATTGAGCACAACTCTCACAGTGTGTGCTCTCTCTTTCTCTAAGCTTTAATCCTAGGATTCTGTGAAACAAGAAACAATAATATTTTGTAAAACGAAGAATAAACATTACACTCATAACTCGGACTTAGATGTTACCTGAACAAATTTTAATGTAAATTAAACAAATTGTACACTAAAACTTTTGGAATTTCGCACTGGAACACATAATTTATCGCTGATCTGTCAAATCAAATACAATTTGCAAGCAATTAACAAGTTTGGCACTAATTCAGCGACTTACAAGCGCCATACCCCCTAATAGAGTAGCGGCCCTATTTCAGTGCGATGATGATCGTTTTTTTTCAAATAAAAATTTTCTACTTTTGATTAACACCTATCGAGTCATTCGTTTGATCAGTAACTAATGTTCCTCAAATTTCTTTCCCTCTTCAAAACTTTTCATTACAGAGTCGCTAAATGAAAGAGTATGAATTACTGTCCACTGACGAAACGAAAACAATGTTAATTGAGTGCATTTCGCGTGACATTCCCTAAAGAAAAGAAAAACCGAAATCATACAAAAAAAAAAAGAGAGTCAAATCGAGAATCCAAACAAAAGCTCACAGTTACAGCATCCACCCACCGAACCCAAACTTGAGAGCGAGAGAGAGAGCGAAGCAAATGAACTTCAACACGGAGAGGGACAGTGTCACTGCCGCAGCAGAAGCAGCTATCTTCATACACAGCAGACGTGCGCAGCCACATCATCATCATCATCATCCCTCGCATCATCATCACATCATTCCACTGCCCAGCTACAGCAGCCAACCAACAATAGTGGTGGGTGTGGGCAGTGGAACTGGAGGAGGAGGCGGCGGGGGAGGAGGAGGTGGCGACGGAGGCGGTTCAGGTGCTAGCGCCGGTGATAGTTCACCCAAAATCATGGAATGGACCAACGATGATGCCTTGGAACTCATCGAACAGTATCGCTGTCATACGGAATTATGGAATCGTGCCGATCCCAAGTACAAGGATAAGCTGTGCCGGTTTCGCGCTTGGTCGGAAATCGCCGAACGTTTCGGCTGTAGCAAAGCCGAAGTGGAGCGTAAAATGAATGTCCTGCTTACACAATATCGTCGCGAGAAGCATAAAATGTTTGTGAAGATCTATCAGGGCATTCAGCCAAATCCGTCCAAATGGTATGCCTTTAAGCGTTTCGACTTTATGGAGGCCGGCGGTGGCAGCCTCAGCGGGGGCGGCGCCGTCGGCGGCGGTGGTGGTGGATCCAATGCTGGTTCTGTTAACAATATCGTTACCAATCCGGCTGCCACCTCCGCACAGCACAATGGTCTCAATGGTCTGGCCGCGGCAGCCGTAGCCGCAGCTGCCTACGAGAACAGCACCATTGCGGCAGCTGGCAACGGAGGTGGTGCACCCCTAGGAGCGTCCATCGTTGGTGGTGCTGGTGCCGCCACAGCAGCAGCAGCCGGAACGACAACAACACAGCCCGCCATCCAACAACATAGACGCATCAAGACCAAAGAGCTCAAATATTTTGGCGCGGTGAGTAAGCGGGGCAAAAAATAAACCAAATGCGTAATCATTTGGTTACTGGTTGGTTGGTCTGTTGACCGGGACCGGGACCGGACCGAACGGTACCGACAAACAAAACGAAAGCGTTGTATGACAAATATGCGACTAGCCAGCATACACGTACATACATGGGCTTAACCCTAGAAGGGCCTATAAGATCAGTGTGCGTCGATCTCAAATGAAGTAGCTTTTGGGATGAGTTTGTAAACCACTTTTGCTTGACACATAGCCTATGAGTCGACATAAGCAAAGAGTGAAAATATCAGGAAGATCGATTACACTAGGCTACTAGGTACAGTACATCGAAGAAAAAGTAGTGATTGAGGTGTGCTGAACTCGAAACTGTTGGCTTCCACCAGTCTAGACTCTATAGAGTCAACTTTGTTCTGTGAACCCCGGCTGTGTTTTACCCAAACATCTATTCAATGTTTCCGAAGCGATTCTGAGCCAAAGATACCAACCCCTTACACAGTTCGCAGTCTAATGCTACTTTTAGACTATATCAGATACTGTCAGATGTGTAACAATCCTTTTTTTTTTAAAGATCTAGGCTATTCACTTTGTATGGGAGCTACGTGTAAAAATTGTTCGATCTTAACGAAACTCGTCTAGAATGTTAAGCTCCACATGAGTCTAGCATGTACCAAAAACTGTCCAACTATTTTTTATGCGAAATTTTACAAAATTATCCGCCCATTTCTTACTTGGGTTGGACAACGACCTTCTGATCGGAAAAATACGTCCAGGAACGAAGTGGGAGCACCCAAAAACCTATTAGGCGATACCCCCATTTGACATGATTTTAGATTTGACCCTCCTCCCCCTCCATAAGTCGGCCCTCTCCATGCCCAATCGGAAAAATATGGCCAGAAATGAAATCGGGGTACCCAAAAACCTTGAAAACGATACCCTATTTGATGTTTGGTTTAATTTAACCCTCCCCTCCCCTCTATAAGTCAATTCCCCCTCACCGATCGGCAAAATATGGCCACAAATGAAATCGGAGCACCAAAAAACCTATAAAACGATTCCCCATTTGATGTTTGGATTAATTTTACCCTTCCCTCCCCTCTATAAGTCAATTCCCCCTCACCGATCGGCAAAATATGGCCACAAATGAAATCGGAGCACCAAAAAACCTATAAAACGATTCCCCATTTGATGTTTGGATTAATTTTACTCTTCCCTCCCCTCTATAAGTCAATTTCCCCTCACCGGTCGGCAAAATATGGCCACAATCCACGACCGGAAAAATATGGCCAGAAATGAAATCAGAGCACCTAAAAACCTATAAAACGTTACCCAATCTGATATTTTCTTATAACTTTTCCCCTCCATAAGTCTGCCTCATTCCCCCGATCGGAAAATAAGGTCAGAATCGAAATCAGAGCACCCAAAAACCTATAAAACGATACCCGTTTTGATTTTTTGATTAATTTTACTCACCTCCATATGTCAGCCTCTTAACCCCGATCGGAAAAATATGACCAAAAAATTAAAAAATTCAAAAAAATCCCGGGTACTGAATTTAACACGTACAAAGCCAACGACAGCGACGGAATTAGTTTCTGCCGGTCGTTTTTCCATTCTGTCCCAGTGTGCAGTCCCTAGAATTGTTTCTTTTGCAAGGGCTTTAGTGTTTTGGATGATAAAATTTAAGAACAAAGACTTCTATAGAATTTTGAATTAAACATTAAAAATTATAACACCGGAAGATAACTTTTCTGGGAACTTTATTGACCACCATTTAAAAACATCTTCTTTCTTCTGAAATTTACAAAGAAACTCACAAAAACTTAAAATATAGTTTCCGATTTGGCTTATAAGCTTTAATCGGATCGTTTTCGAAAAATGGTTCTGGTGCGTATACCATTTTAGTTCGTTCAGTTTCAGTGTCAAAACTGCGTCTATGCTTTTAACTTCTGATTTTCCAGCCCATTATCATATTTGTATTTACCTTGTTAATTGCGTTCTCCATTGAATAGGAAAATTACACACAAAGGGTAAACCCCCCAATAAACAACTCTAAACCACAGCGAGTTCTCGATCAGAATGTCTAAACAAAATAAAAAATCACATGTTTGATCGCATTTGTTACTCACAATCATCTGGTGTCATTAACCCACAAGTACTATGTATGATAATGGGGCTTGACGTGGAATATTTTCTATAATTTTTGTTTATTCCGCCATGATTCATCATGGTCGTCTAACCCTTTGTGTTTTTGACTGTACAAAACTTTGTACATAAAAAATGTGTGATTCAAAATACAGTTCATTCAATAAAACTTATCATACAGTTGTTTTATCAGTTGTAGATTAATTCAAAGAATTTAGCATTAACCCTTTTTGGCTTTCCTAGTGTTAATTTCAATCAAAACAAGCGCCAAGGCAAAAGCTAACTGTGCTTGTGGAGCGAGAGGGAGTGCGCGAAACAGAGAGAGAGAGAGAGTGGGAGACCATGTGCGCAAGTGACTTGCTGTTTTAAGGCTGAGAGAGTTCGACCTCTCTCTCTCTCTCTATTTCGCTCTGCTTTGTTTTTTTTTTGTTATTGACGATCAAAACAGAATTAAAATTTTACGCATAAATTTTTCTAAGAAATTTACCTCTGTGTGTGTGTGTGTGTGTGAGACTCTGAGGCATTGGCCGCAGCTACATGAAATTGTTTTTATTTGCGTTGTCGCGCCAGGCAAGCCATAAGAGAGCGGCAGGCAGCAGCAGAGGAGGGGGGGGAAAGCTTGCGCTGACATTTCGTCGCCGTTGTTGTTGTTGTTGTGGCTATATTTTGTTTTTTTTTTTTGTGTTTGTCTGATGAAATGTTTGTTTTGCACGGCGAAATGTTCGAGGCACTTGCCATGGGTTTTTAGTGACGTTTTGCTTTGTGGTTTGCCCAGTGGACATCCTCTTTCGCTCTCCCTCTGCTGTTGCTGCTGCTGCTGCTGTGATTCGTTGGAGCTTTTGTTTTTACTTTGGCTCCTCTGTTGTAGTTTTTCACTTGTTTCTCTTTATTTGTTGTTGTTGTTTGTCAGAGACTTATCAAAACAAAATGTGTTGTTGTTGTTGCTGGCGCTGGTGCTGCTGCTGCTGTTGTTGTTTCTAGAAAATAAATGAAATTTTTGTGTGCACAATAATATGAAACTTGTCGACGCCCGGGACTGAGGTGTATTTGTGTGTGTGTGTGTGGGTGGGCGTGGCACTTGTTTGTGCAAGTCCTGTCAGTTGTTGTTCTAGCAACGCATTTTGACACTAGCTATTTTTGGGAATTCATAGAGCTCTCTTTAATTGATAAGTATGATGCGTGACCCAATTGATTTATTACACATACGACCAGTAAGCCTGCTCCAAATGCTTCAATTCCAATCATTGTTTGAATTATGAAATTCGAAAACTTTATTGTTTATTATTTGGTGCACATTTGGCATTATTTAATTAATCTTTATAAGATGTTAAAATCAAAGGCCACGCTGCGTATGTTTTACTTTTTTTAGAATATCCTTGTGCCAGTTAAAATTTGAATATTCGATTAAGGGAAACTAATAACAAAAAAATTGAATGCAGAACTATGTATAAATACGTCAAATTTAAAAAAAAAAAAAAACATGAAATTACACACAAGGCTTTTGCCACACTAAGAAAAAAAATATAAATAAATTTGGCTATAAAGAGCCCCAAAAAGAAGCCAAACTGAACTCCACTCAATCTTTCAGACAAAAAATCGCATAGTATAAACTCAAACTCACATATTGCCCCTTTTGTACTAAAATTAGGAATGAAAACCGATCGAAAATAAGAACTGGTTCGGTTCAGTGGTTCACAGAGTTTTTGAACCGCAGGTTCAGCTTGGTGCAAGCTTCTTGAAGCCAACTGAACCGCTATTTAGATTTAGTTGGGGGGTTATTCTCAATTTATTCTACATTTCTTGAAAGAAAATTTCGATTTTCCCTTTAGTCTGCAAGGAAAGGTTTTTTTCTTCCGAAATTTAAAAGATAAATCAGTATGAAAAGTGTTCTTGGATCGGCCCAAATTCTGTCAAGTCACAACACTTAAAGGGCGACCCAATTCGCCCAAATAATCTGTTTGAAAAGTTTTTTTTTTTGTTACTGTAAAAAAATCGCATTTCTGTTCAAGGATCCTCCCTAAAATCGCCTAATCTCAAGCCTTAAAGCTCTTATCAAGTATAAATCCCGTATTTGACCTTTAATCATTCCCATCACCTTCGAAGGTAAGGCAGTCTGCAAAAACTTATTTCAGACAGACATATATATACACTGAAAAAAGAAATCAATCCGAATCGGGATTGAAAACGGGGTAATCCCCGATACTCTTAAGCCGATCCGAGAAAAGACACTTTTTTTAGTCCCAAAAAACCGGATCACTTTAATCCTGTTCCGGGATTACCCTGTTTTCAATCCCGTTTCGGACTAATTTCAAAATTATTTCAAAATGTTGATGATTTGGTGTACTTTATAAGACGCCATAATTAGCTTACAGAATCACCTTTAAGTCAGGACTGCAAAACCAAAGTGTTCCCATGATTAAGATTCGGATAACTGAGGGTTTCGGGCGAAAGTTTTGGTTTGAACCTTGGTTAAGTACAAAAAGGTCACAAACGTGATTTGAGGACACATATAATTGTATAAAATATAATTTATTGCTATTCTCGTTCAAAGTCTACATGTGTAAATAGTATAGCGTCCTTTTCAACAAAAATATCGACATTTCAATAAATTGATATTATTTCCGGCATCACTAAGGATTAGTTATCTCTTTACTTAGCTAAAGGAGAGAATTTTAAACAGTGGTTCCAACTAAAGTTATGTTGAGCGAGAAAAACTTATTTTAGAAGTGAAATCTTTTGGTCCTTCGAGCCGGATTTTTTGAAAAATATGTTTTGTTGGAGGACAGAGAATCCCAGAAGCAAAATTTCTTATATCAGTTATGAATAAATGTTTGAGGGTTGATAAAATCTCCCTGAGGTTGGAGTTACCACAAAAAAACTGTCTTCCTTATTAAATATAATTATAAGATTTAACTAAATTATCTTAGACCTAAGTGTAGTGAATTTTCCTAAGTACATTTAATTCAGAATTTTATCAATCTGGTCCATTAAATGAACCGAACCTAACTGTTTTGTGTATTGTATGTTTGTGCTTACGGTACGGTTCGCGGTTTAGCGGTTCAGTATGGTTCGGTTCAGAACCGGTTTTCCTGGCCTTGTACCCAGTATTTGCCACATTTTAAAACGACACTCTCAAGGCTTCCATTTTAATGACACATTCTGTTTCCAGTGTGCCGAACTTGAATCCTTTGACCGAATCTCTCCTGTTGTTTTGTTCACTTTTGTGACAAGACAAAATCGGTTCACACCATCCATCTCCCGTACTCTACCCCCCTGCCGCCGCCACCCACACATTATACTATTTAGCCTGAGCTTGGACTTTTTTTTTTTTCGTACCGTTGTTCTCTTTTGGTTAAGCTTTGTGTCTCGTGTCTTGTTTTTTTCCGCGTCATTATTATTTGCGTGTGATGCTCACGCCCACTCGGGCTTAGCCCACCTATGCCAACGCCCCCCCACCCGGCCCCTCCTCCAACCCCCCGCAGACCCCACCGTTTGTGTTGTGTAGTATTTTTGTTCATATTTTGCAATTGTTTTGCTCTGCGGCATTTTCTCCAAGACAAGTAAACAGCAACAGCAAAAGTATGCCCCACAATGTTGTGGTCGACGCCACACGCACTCCCCCTCCATGCCCCCCCTCCCAACCTGCAGCACCCATCCACCCACTGCCAGCACCTTGTTTTGTTGTAATTCGCGTTGTTTTGTTTTCACTTGCCCAACTCCCCCACCCAACACCCCCCACGGCGGCAGGAATGAAAAGTGCAAGGCAAATAAGCAGCAACTGCAACAGCGAAGCCGGCAGCGACGCCGGCGTTTGTTTTTGTTTACTCATTCATTGCAAAGTTGTTTAGAGTCGTGTGCGCAGCGCGTTGCGTTGTGTGTTGTATGGAAATTTTTGGTTTCGCGTAAGAATGGCCAAAGGGTTGCGGGGTGGAGGTTGGGGGGAGTTATACTAGGGGGTGGTTTTTAGTCTATTGTTTTTGTTGTTGTTGTCAAAGTTATGCAAGATTCCTTCTTTTTGTTTTTTGTTTTTGTTTTTAGTTGGGAGGGAGCTAAAAGGTGAAGTTGTGTGGGCGATGTTTATTGGCGAATATATGGAGCAGCAGGAACATTGAACTATGCACATATGTATGTGTGTGTGCATGTGCAGGTGTATGTAGGTGAGCCAGGACCAATAAAAGAGCATGCAAAGATTAAATGTGGGGGGGGGGGTAAAGAGTTAACCTCTTTAAATAGAGTTGTTGTTTCGCTTATGAAAAGGTCAACAATTATGCAAAAAAAAAAAACACTAACGAATTGAATTGTTGTTATTTTACGTGGGACACTGGGAACGAAAGCACCTGGGAGGCATGGAACACTTTGAAAAGACAAAGGATAAGGTTTAACCTACTTTCACATCTAAATGTTCAAATTATGCAAAGATTACAAGAGACTCACCTTAGTTTTTGTTCGAAAATCGAACCCCTTACATATTCTTGGTCCTTCGAGCCGGATACCTAAGCGTTAAAGACCCCCCAGCAAGGCTCCCATTGAATCTAGTTAGTGAAAGATAAAGTTCTCACATAGATTTCATTAACCTAAAGTAATAAAGTTCCCTGATACAAAGACTAGAACCAGAAATGCCATGGGATATTAACAATTATCCACGCTCTCACAAATTACATCAATCCCGACTTCCCAGCAAACATTTTATGAAATTCTTGATCAAATTGGAGTATTTTTGGAGTCCTAGAACTGATTAAAAAAGTCATAAATGCCCTCATTTTCTGATCATTAATTAATTACTTCTAAAAGAGTTGTTTTTAACCTTTCTTTTGATCAGTTTTTGATCCTTTTCGAGTTATTTAATAGAGTTTTTAGAGCCTTATTTCAATGAATCACATTTTGATCATATACATCAGTCATTTTCGAGTCTTATTATTATCGCTATACATACAAGTCTCTTTATAATCATCAAAAGGTCTCCAAAAAAAATGTTGATTACTGTTAAAAATGATCTTCTAACTTCAACTTCTTCGTTAGAAATCTGTCCCCCAACATTTTCATTTTTGGGACCTGAGGCATTTAAGATCTACAAATTTGATTATTTCTGAGATGGGCAGAATTGAAACAAATATTTTATTCAGGTTTTTTGGTGTAAAATACGAATTTGTTATTCCGCTTCCACCTCTAGTACGGACTAGCGCTTTTCGCATCAGTGAAAACAAAAGTCTTACACAAGGAAAGCTACAAAAACAACAGCTTCTACCAATATGACCTCCCGAACCGATCGCATTAATTCAAATCACACTACTGACTTAGTTTTCTAAAAATTGACTTTGTTTTTCAAAGTAACTAAGTGGTAAAGCTGCGTTTTATTAAGCCTTTAAGCCTCGTACTCAGAACGCTTTTGACAAAACCAGTTGTCCTTGTTTTAAAGTGCTCCTCTTCGTTTGTTTGGTCAGACCCCGGATTCATTAATGCTCTCGACTTCTGATACAAACAGTGATTGTACATTTGTGGTTGATTTCATTCTACTAAATACAGAGACTGGCAATCGTTGGCCCGATTATCCCGTGTGGGCTGTCCCTTATTCTTGGTATGCCAACAACACAATATAAGTCCCGGATCTGTACTGTACTCAGAGATGGATAGAAGTTGAAATTTGAAGACAAATAACTTTCGCTCTTCTGTTTTGATTTTGGTGCCCACCACTGATTTATATGGTCTATCAAGTGTCACATAATTTGCCCTTGGAATAGTTATAATCTTTTCAAACTGCTGTCTAAAATGCATTTCATTGTTACATATACATACACCTTATCGCCGATTTGAATATATATACATATACCCAAAAATTTGGCATTGGAATAGATATTGAATAGATAGAATAGATAGCATATATCTTAAGATGTATACATAGTTTTATTTTGGAAATTGTGTTAAGAAAATTAAGTATATAAAAGGCTTGCATCGCTCTAGCATTAAGGAGTTTTCCCACTACCTCTTAAAGTACGACGGGTTCCAAAATTTTCCATATTTTGTGGTATCTTTTTCAAACAGATCTGGTCATCATTCTGAATTCTCTCCATTCTCTCACGTAAAAAGGTTGATTAAGCATTGCATTCAAAATTCAGGATTCAGTTTTTTTTATTGAAATGGAGAATACCGCTCTAAAACTTTAAAGTAAACATCCGTTCAGTTAGTAATTTGCTATGCATGTATATCTTGTGCATTGTCAACAGGCATTTCCAATTTCATGTTGTTTCACTGTTAATTTGACGACTTCCCCTAGTCAAGTAAATCCCCTCGAACAAGTTGGTTAGGTGATGGCTTGACGGTGGAAGGGAGGGAGGTAGGGGGGAAGGAAGTAGTGCTCGCTGCTGCTCATTCACATTTTACGCGACGTCAACGTTGACGCTTGCGCTTGTGGTTTTTATGCAGTTTTCATTAATGTTAGTGTGTCGGCGGCGGCGGCTGAAGTTGTTGTTATACTCTATACCGCAGGTACATGGAGTATTATAAGTTTGTGCAAAAGTTTGTAACATCCAGAAGGAAGCATCTCCCCGACCCTATAAAGTATATATATTCTTGATCAGCATCAACAGCCGAGTCATGTCCGTATGAACGCACAGATCTCAGAGTTGGTAAGAGATAGAGGTTTGACATGTATGGGACATATGCTTCTTATGTCTGCAGGCAGATCTAGTTTATTTTAAATTTTGACCATGCCCCCTCCCGCCCCCGCAATTTAGAAAAAACGTCATATCTCCCACAGTTTTAAATATAGATGGCTTGTTCCTTAGGGACATATTTAGTTATCAGCAAACCTTATCGATCCGCCAAAGGAATGGAGAAGATCAGACGAACGGTTTTCGAGTTATGATCAAAAGAAAGATAGCAGCTTAAAGCAGCGCTGCTGCAGCATCAAAACTTATGCTGAGCGTATAATTTCCTTGGTACAGAGTATGTTATAGTCGGGCTTGACCGGCTTTCTTGTTGTTTTTGTTGTTGTGAAAATATCACCAACATTTGCGTGAGCCAGAGCGTGCGCCTGCTCGCGACAGTGAGGAGTAGGAGTTGGTGGGGGGAGTGGGGGTTGGAGGAGGGTGGGCGGTGGCACATTTCGTGCCAAAAGGAGTAGACGGCGGCGCGTAGTTTGTGTAGTGTGTTATTTATTCATTGGATGGATGATAATCAGTTTGTTTACATTTTTCAGTTGCACACACACACACACACAACTAAAACGAGTGAGAGAGAGAGAGAGAGTGAGCGAGTTCATTTTCTGTCTGTTTTATTTTATTTGCCTTAACAAAATAATAATACAGACATGCAAACATGCACTCACACACACATACGCTTGCATTTGCTCTGAATGCGTAAACAACAAAGCAGCTGCAACAATAACAACAACAACAGTAATCCCAAAGTGGGCGGGGGGGAGGAGGTGAAGTGGTTGAGGTAAACTTAAAAACAGCAACGAAGGCAAAACTCTTGCCCGTTGTTGTTGTTATTTGTGATATACCCTGTAATAACAGAGTAACTGTGCTTTTTTTTATTAGAAAGCGTATCAAATCCTCGGCTTGTCCCCAAAATTGTGTTTGTGTGTGTGTTGCTTGTTTTTGTCAATGCTTTGTGATGGAAAGTTCTAGGCGCCATAACGCAGACAGACAAAAAGCAACAACAACGAAGTGAGCGAGAGCGTGCGAGCTTTGATCGTCGCCTGACCACATTAACATTTTTTGTGTGTGGCCCCTCCAAACGTGGGGTAGGTTAATGCAAATGCCGATGCCGACTACTTGACCATCAGTGCCCGCTCTCCCTCTCTCTCTCTCTCTCTTACTCTCTGGGTCTCTCAATCTCTCAAACTAATGCTGACATTTGCAAAATGTCCCCCCCCCCACCACCATTTCATAAGATACCCGAAACCTTGTAGAAACCGTTAAGGTTTCGCTCTCCCCAGTTCTCTCACCCACACACACACAGTTAAGCAAAGAACCGGGGAGCTCTCTGAAATTTTACTACGCCGCTAGAATATTTTCGGACACAAATATTAACGTTTCGAGTTCAAGTTGCGTTGTCGTCGTTGTCGCATTACGCTTGGTACAAAAACAAACAAGAATACAACTAAAAAAAAAAAATAGTTAAAAATACAAAAATGCATTACAATAAAACCAATAATAATATGCCGCTTTATAGAGCCCCAACAACAAATGTGAGCAGCTTGAGCTTTGGCTCAACGAAAGCTTTAAGAAAGTTCATGCACTTTGTGCCAGTGTAAACGCGTCGTGACACCTTGCGCATGCCTCCTGATTGACTCGCAGTATCTGTCTGTGTCTGTGTCTGTGTGTGTGTGCGTGCTTGCTAATTTGTTTTGATCGCCTACAGAGCGTGAGCGTGTGTTTGTCGTTGTGGTAGCCCAATATTTGGTACCAAAAAAAAAAAATATTATTTATTTTCCATTATCATAATTTTGTCTTTTTTATAATTTATGCTTTTTGCATTTTGGGCTTAACAAAACAAGTGTTAAAAGGGGGGGTTTGACCGGGTTTGGAATGTACACACCGGCATGTGCCCGCATGGATGAGTGTACAGCAATGTTCAATAATGAGAATTTACGATATAATTATTACAAATTGTTGACATCAATTGAAATGTATTATTCTATTAGATTGAAAATTAGCAATTTTTTACATTTTTTGGGAGCTACAATAACAATCCATCAAGGTTTTTGGAATACATTTAGGACAATGGTATCACGATTGAGCTAAAGCAGTGTAAGTGGTGTCACAGAGAGACAGAGAGGCTCTCTTCTTTCTAAAGAACACTGATCTAAAGCAGCGATGTTCAAGAAGAGAGGCTCTCTGACGTTCTCTGTCTCTCTCTGACACTCACTGAAGCATTATTTCAGCAAGCATTCGGCGTGAATTACCAAAAGTCTTCGGACTCTGGGGTTCCGCAGGGTTCCCCAAGAAGAGAGGCTATGTGTGTCGCTCTCTGTTTTCCTCTGACACTCACCCATTCATTACTTAGTACCGAGTACCGAAAAGTGTGCTTGCGTTAATGAGAACGAAAGTTGACAGCCGACTTTCGTAATTTTCTGTGCTCAGCGATTCCTAATGTCATCATTATTCGGCTCTCTTGGCTATGGTGGCCGGCCGGCCTTGATCTAAGGGCGGTTCGCTTACGATCTAGAATCGAATACATATACCAGGCGTGTCCAACAACACCTAAAACTCGTGTAGTCACTAACACAAATAAAAAAAAATGATTATGTGGGCTTGCACATGACATAACCAAAATCAACCCTTAGGATAGGCAAACGTATTGTTTCAATTTCAATTTCGCAACAGGCATACAAAAGAAAGAAAGGAGAGGCACATACAAAGTTGTTGCTGCAATTTCAACGAGCGCGACACTCGCTTTGTGCGAAACCACAACAAATGCGCCTGCAGCGTATATAGCGCGGGCACCCCTAACATATACCTATTGGTATAGTCATGTGAAGAACTCTCTTGGTCACTTCTATAGATGCGACTGCTTAGTCACATCGAGTTCTGGGTGACCTGCGATAAATATTACACTTCTCCACTGAATTGTCCGATCTGTTTACTTTAGTTTACCTAGGTAAAAACATTTTCCGTAGCATAGTAGGTCAAATTGAAATAAACTTCAATTGAAATTAAAGTAAATCGTAAAAACTGTAGCTCACTTGGCAAGTTCAATCACAGTTTAATCACTTAAAAGTTCACTTAAAACTATGTCGCAGAAAAAGACGCATCTCGGCCAAGATGATAAAAGTTTTATCTGGAAATATCAAGAACTTGGAGTAACTCCACAAGACATGTCATTACTACTCAACATTAGTGTTAGGAAAATTGAGAGATACTTAAAGGACCCTTCCAATTATGGTACAAGACGCCACCATAATAGAAGTAATCAACAAGTAAGAACAAGGACGGCTGTTATATACTCTGCACCACTACACCCAAGTCTAACAAACACTGCAGTCTTTAATTTTACTCATGACAGATCGTAACCCCAGGCAAAAAGGCAGCCCACCTTCCGCCCAACATACCGCTCATATATCTCATAGCTCCCATACCGAACAATCGGTCGGAAAACTAGTTTTAGTGAGAAAGACTTTTTTCTTTTCAATGGAAACCTCTTCAAACTTTGTATTCATAAGTTTTCTATAATCGGACAACTATATGGTATAGCTGCCCTACAAAAGATAGGTCTGAAAAGCAGTCTTAGTTAGAAAACCTTTTTTGTTTTTAATGGTAGCATCCTGCAATTTTGTATTTGTTTGTTTCACATGCTTTCACATAATTTTACAAATTTTTTGGCCAAATCGGATGGCTATATCATATAGCTCCCATACGAACAATCGGTCGGAAAATGCGAAAAAGAGTATTTTTGTTTTTATTTAAGCGAGTACTTGCACAAGGGTATAAAAACTTCGGCACAGACGAACTTAGCTTAGCTTACTCGTTTGTTCTTCAGTTTGCTAGAACTGCTTGGGAATTCTATGCAATTATAAATGCAAATACAAAGAAAATGCAGTACCCAATAACGTAGCCTTGCTACGATTGACCTCTTTCTAGTGTTATTATTGAGTCATCAGTCTAAAATTTGAATAAACATGCTCAAGTAAAGAGATTTCCAACTTGGAGACAAGATAAAGAGATGTGTACTTCAAATTTAGACAGTGATGAAATTCAGTTTGAAATGAGATTAGTTAGATAACAAAAAGGCAGCATCTAATAGTTCTAAGGTGAAAGATTAGATACCCAAAAACGTGCGTGCGGCAAACCTTGTTATAGCTACGCGTCATAATGATGAGTTGGTAGTTTTGTTGCTTCGAAAACTTTGATCATTATGAACCACTTGCTTATCTATCTTCTCTTCCTCTCTTTCTCTCCCTCGTTCCAGATGGGCCTCAACATACCCATGCTGATAGCGGGCAGCCAAACGCTGGACAGCTGGAATACGGCGGGTCAATACTCACCACCGATAGGCAGCTCTGGTGGCGGGAGCGATAGAGGTGGCGGAGCCACATCCCAGCAACAGCAGCAGCAGCAACAACTAAGGGTACCCCTGCCCATGTCCTATGGCAATGCAGGCTCCCAGTATATGAGTAGTGGAGGAGGAGGTGGTGGTGGTGGTGGTGGCAGCAGCAGCAGTGAATTCCAACCTAGTCCGCACAAGACAATGGACACGTCTGATACGGAGGATAATAATAATAAAGATGAGGCGGCAGCAGCAGCCCTGGGACAGCTGGCAGCTAAGGTGGAACGTCGTTCGCCTCTAAACAATAGCGTGGGAGCGGGTCCTGGCGGAGGAGGAGGAGGAGGTGGTGGTAGCAGCACGCATGAGGCCAATGAAGTGGGTAGCGAACCAAATGCAGCCCTAAGTGAAGCCGGCTCCAGTCCCATACCCAACACCAATATGCATGAGGCGCATAAAAATCATTTGCTGTCCTGCACTAGTCCAGCCGCTGGCCGCGCCTCCACACCACGTCAAGCCCACGAGCAAATGCTTCACTCACACACACATCCACATCATCTCCAGCCACAGCCGCCGCATCTGAGCGGTCACGGACGCCAAGATGACTTGGATATTAAACAAGAGCTCGTAGACTATTTCCAAAGCCCGGCGGTGGGTGCACCAGTTGCTCCGCCGCCACCTGAATCGCATCGTTCCTATAGCTCGGCGGGGGAGGAGAGTCGCCTGCAATTGGATATGGCACAGGATTTGAGAGTGGCCCAGGCCAAGGCACAGGCCGGTTTGGGTGGCTTTGTGCTGCCGCCACGCAGTCTGGACATGCCTCTCAACATGCGCAAATTGTCGGCAGCTTCGAGTGCCGCCGCCGCCGGGCATATGCTAATGAATTCCCTGCTCAATTCCAGGGAGAGCATGTCCGAGGATGGTGAGGCGGATGAGGCCACGGAATCGGCAGCCAGTCCCGGCCACATCAAGAGCAGTGTGTCCGCCCAAGATGCGGCCAGTTCAGCGGCCGCTGCAGCAGCCGCCATCTATGCTGAGAGCCTGCAGCGCGATGATTGCGATTTCATTGGATCGAATGTTTCTATGAAGCTCAGGACCATGGATCGTACCCAGCGCATTATAGCCGAAAAGCTGATCAGCGAGGTGCTCTACTATGGCCAATTCAATGAGCTGGAGCGTACGGCACGTATACAGCCCAAGTGACAGTGGCGTCTCAAGAAGTGGACGAGGGCGGCGGCAGCCGTAGCCGGTTTAGGTTTGGGCTTGGGTGCAGGAGATGGAAATGGGCTGGCATTGGCTTGGCACATGGCAAACAAATACAACGAAATTCCATTGTAAAAAAAAAAATAGTCAAAAAAAAACAAAACAAAACAAGAAGAAAACTACAAAACAGTACAATTTACATTTAGTTCGAGGCGACGGAATCCTGGACGGATGGGGATTCCCTGTACAAAAGGGCATATTGAGACAGCAGTGGAGGCGATGTTACTTACAGACAGAAGAGTACTTATACCAAACACTAACATAACAGAGCAGCTGAAAGTTGTGTGGTTATCATCATCATCATCATTATCATCAGTTATGAAATCAAATCGGAAATAAAAATCACAAATTCATTGGAATTCTTTTGGGAATATTGTTTAAAACTATTTTCGAACCACTCGGAAGAGGTTTTTTTCGGTAATTAAGGTAGATTTTTATACTGAAAGAGATTACAACAATTATTTTAAAGTAAAAATAGACAATAGTCCTAGGAAAAGATTGGTTTTAGACGAATTTCCTAATTTCTGTTTTTGAAAACTATTTTTGAAAGTTTTTTTCAAGCTTAAACCATGCCAATTGTTCCACTTCAGGTCCGTAAAGGCTCCCGTTTTTGGTAGTGTACGTAGAAGTACAGCTTAGCAGTTGCTTGCATACTTTGCAGTAGAGTAAGCGAATTGGAAAACTCCAAGTTTTGACAAAACATCAGAAAGCTACCACAAAAAAAGGCACATCAGCCACCTTTTTGTTGGAAATGATTCAAATTTATGTGCTGATTTGTTTTTGATCCGTTTTTGTAGTACATTTGTGGGTTTTCTGCGGCTTTAATTCCCGTTTTCCAGCCTTTCTTCACTGCAAAGAAGTCTTCCGTCTGAAAAGCCTATACAGAAAGATCCATTTGGAATGGATATGTCTTTAATATCCTTTGGATCATCCATTGCAAAATCATACGAATGATCATTAGTTTTCATATCCTTTGTTTGATTTTTGGCTCCGTTGGATGGTTAAAAGAATATTTAAGACATATCCCGTACAAATGGACACCCGAAATCATCCAATGGAAAATATTTTATATCCATTTTTTCTGTGTGTACAACTTAAATACTTTTTGGCAGTCCCCTTGAGAACTCAATTTCCTTATCTCTGCAATTTCAATACAAATGTCGGCATCTCAGCCCATACGACTGTCAAGCACTCGCGTGGTATGGTTGTAAGTTACAGTAATTATGGGAAGGGACTAGCTACAATGACAAAATTGGATCAACAACATATTTCTTGTAGATTTGCTGTTTTAAATACGGGCATCTCAGCCCATACGACTGTCAAGAACTCGCGCGGTATTGCTAGAAATCACATTAATAAAGGGAAGCGAAGTAGATGAAAAACATATTTCGTGTAGATATTCTGTTACAAGTTCCGGCATCTCAGGCCATAAGACTATCAAGCACTCGCGCGGCATTGAAGTAAAGCACAGTAATACAAGCGACGCTAAGTGAATTGGATCAACAACACATTTCGTGTGGTTTTTCGACTGCAAATGCCGGCAACTTAGCTCATACGACTATCAAGCATTCGCGCGGCATTGCCGCAAATCACAGTGACAAGCGAAGGTTGGGTAATTGAATCAAGCATTCAGCATTTATTAAGAAAATCTACCTGATGCGTGTGAAGAACAACTTTCGAAGTGAATACAAAGCTATATTTATTTATTTTCTTTTTTTTTCTATAACAAATCCCGATTGTAGAACACCCAAATTTTCCTGATTTATTCAGATTACTGTATGAAACATGATAGAGTTCTCATTTCGTGTATTCTTTGCCTTTGTCCAGGCAGCATTTAAGCCTTTTCTACATGCCAG
Organism: Lordiphosa andalusiaca; assembly: GCA_035044965.1. NCBI lineage: Eukaryota > Metazoa > Arthropoda > Insecta > Diptera > Drosophilidae > Lordiphosa > Lordiphosa andalusiaca. Next base: position 627,657 of record JAWNNM010002216.1, on the reverse strand, counting down.
GTTTAACTTTTTGTTTTCTACATTTCGCTTGTGAAATCTTATATGTTCACTTGCTCACTTTAGTAAGCAACTCATTTTTGTTCACTCACTCATAAGCTACGCAAAATTAGTTGAAAGTCGGTATGATTTCCCTTTTCGAAATGACTTTTCCGATTCAAAGTGTTTAACATTGATAATGGAAAATAGCATATAAGTTTTTATTGATTTACACAATTATTCTCATAAAGAATTCCAATATATAATACAAAATTTGAATAAAATGATGATAATTATCACAACTTTTCAACTTTAAGACATAAAACACAAAAGTAAAATATTATAAAAAAAAAACCAAAGTTATTTACTGTGCAGCTTTTCATATGGTAGATCAGTGTGGGTCAACAAAATCTAAGAAAATTAGAGACAAAGGGCCAGTGCCTGCCCAACGCGGTAGATGCAAAACATGCAAAACACACACACACACACACAACCACAGTTTCAACTTCAATATTAATCAGCTGATATACTCTACCACATTAAAAGGGGTTAGTAAGAGTCAGTATATGGGTGGGGGAAGGGGGTGCATTACCTGAGACATCTAACTGACAGAATCTCAGTATTACTTATAAAATACACACAAACATACAAAACTACACACACACACACACACACAGGGAAAAAGCAAACAGCAAAAAAAAGTGCATTTGCCATGTTTAAAGATTAACAGGAGATTTTCCGACCTTGTCCACTTCTAGGTTGTGCATTGTTCACCACGTAAGCCACCCCAGCTCAAAGTAGTTTCTAAAGACATGAAAAGCGGTTGCAATTTATATATAATATATAAACCATATAACATATAAATGTAAATGTTACAAAAACAAAAAAAAACCTATATCATTGTACCTTATTTGAGAAAGAAAAGGAAACGGAAAACGCATCAAGTTTTCGCAGTTTTTATTTTCATTTTTTCTGTAGTCACTTAAGTCTGGTCGTCAAAGCTCACCTATCCAATCCCGAAACCAACCAACCAAGCAAACAAAACTTTACTATATACAAATAAACATTGTCGTCACTAGATTGTTAACGAAACCCAACCAACAAATAACATAAACAAAATACACTATACTTATAAATATTATTGTAAATTTTTCTGTGCATAATTATTGTAATTTGATTTGATGCATAACATTTAAGTAGCCTTATTTTTATATGCAAAGCAAAGCAAAGCAGAGCGAAAAGGAAAAAAACGAAAAAATTAAACATTAAAATTAACTTAAACAAATATTATAAAACAAAAAAAAAAAAACATGGGCAAACTAGTTAGTCACCGAAATGAGAGAAAGAGAGACGCGGAGGAGTTGGTAAAGCAGTTCGGCTTTTGCTGCTACTGCGCTTTTTTATTAGTCATAGATTTTTACATAAGCCTAGACAAAATACAAACAAAACAAAAAAGTCCAGAAGAAAACAAAAGTCAAATATATATATATATATATATACATATATACACAAATCAACCAAAAGAAAAACAAAACAATTTGAATTGTCTGTAAAATTAGTGAGAATTTTTATGTGTGTGTATGGAAAAAAGTAAAACCAAAATTTAGTTTTGTGAAACTAAAACAAAAAAAAAAAAAAAAAGCGTAAAATAAATGTGTACCTATTTGTCTGACAAGCAGTGTAATGCGAATCAGTTTTTGTTTTCAACTATGAGGCGGGGGTGAAATGGTGTTTCAGCATAAGATGAATCGCTGGAATTTTCTAAAATCAACCCAAATTGGATACCAAACTGTTCATTTAGCTTATCGATAGCAATCAAATCGATACAGTTCATATCATTGATCAGTTGAGAGCTTTCAAGCCAGTGTTGCCCATTTTTTCGAGAAAAACAAGTAAGGGCGCTGCAGTTGAGTTTCCCGACCACAAAATACCCTGTTCATTTGTTTTCATTTACTAAACCACGAGGCTCTAACTTGAAAATTGTGGATCTGACGGTTTTTTAAGTCTAGAATGTCTAGAGGAGGTCTTGGTTTTTTGGGGATAAAAGGGAAACAGGGTGGAATTTTCCAAATCTGAAAAAACTTGATCTGAGTACAGCATAAGTCTATCTTCATGCAAAAATTTGTGGCTCTATCTCTCTTATAGTCTCTGAGATCGACGCGTTCATACAGACAGACAGACGGACGGATGGACAGACGGACATGACTATATCGACTCGGCTGTTCATACTGATCAAGAATATATATACTTTATGGGGTCGGAATTGTTTCCTTCTCCCTGTTACATACATTCGCACAACTTTATGATCCCCCTTTTCCCATTTTCAATGGGAACAGGGTGTAAAAACTGCTTAAAAACCTTTGAAAACTAAAATGAAATCGATACAGTTCAAATCATTGATCTGTTGAGAGCTTTCAAAACAGTGTTGACCATTTTTCTAAAAAAAAAAAAAAAAAAAAACCTTTAAACCTACATATTCCCTTCGGCCCAACAAAACTTGCAGACATCAAAAAGTTTACTTCACTCCAAAACTCTATGGTTTTATCCATAATACCAGAAAAAAGATAAGGCTCAAATTTGTTTAAGTACTGAGCTTCTTCGCGACAAACTTCAAGATGGAGATAGCACCTACACCTACAGTAAGAATAATCGGTCGAAAATGAAGTTCTATTGAGAAAAACTTTTTTGTTTTAAATGGAATCGACTCCAAATTTCATACATATTCGTTTGAAAGGCTTTTGCATGATTCCACTTAGTTTGGTCGAAGTCGGACATCTATATAGTAAAGCTGTCATATAAAAGTATAGTCTGAAAACGAATCTTAGTAAGAAAAAATTGTTTGGTTTTCCATGGAAATGTCCTTTAAATTGTCATTAATTTATTTAATATGCTTACACATTATTCTACAAACTTTTGTCCAAATCGGATGACTATGGCATACACCTACAGTAAGAAAAATCGGTCGAAATTCAAGTTCTATTGAGAAAAACTTGTTTGTTTTGAATGGAATCGACTTCAAATTTCTTACATATTCGTTTGAAAGGCTTTTGCATGATTCCACTAAGTTTGGTCGAATTCGGACATCTAAATAGTATAGCTGTCATAGAAAAGTATAGTCTGAAAAGTAGTTTTAGTGACAAAAAATTTTTTGTTTCAAATGGAAACGCCTCCAAACTTTGTATTTATTAGTTTGCGATGCTTCCCCATGATTCCATTATGTTTGGTAGAAATCGGTCATCTATATAGTACAGCTGCCATAGAAAAGTAAGGTCAAAAAAGTAGTCTTAGTTAGAAAAATGTGCTGAAAACTTCGAAAGTTAACTATTTCCTATTTTTTCAGAAACAATATAGAACTCTGATTTGGACAGAAAAGAAATCTTACATTAACTTGGGATTACAACAAAATACTAATTATTTATCACTCGTATTAACCCATTCGGGTCATTTATATTTGAAACTAAATGAAATTATATTTTACCTACAACAATTTACATATCATTTTAAATGACTAAAACCTGGAAAAGCATTTCCAAACAAATTTATGTTAGTAATCAAGAAAAATGTTTCCATTTACAGATTTTTTTCCTAAAACAAGACATTTTTTTAGTTTAAATGGAAGATTTTGAATATTTTAAGATACTCAGCTATCCCTTACATCACACTTGCTCCACATGTTCCTTAAAGAACTCCTTCTCCTCTTGTTCGGCCAATTGGTGTGTCCGCATATGACGCAGAAAGTTGCCTCGCGTCCGAAAGTTCTTTTGACAAATATCACATTGTATGTGGGGAGACTCGCTGCTGTGCGTCCGTTGGTGTGTTTGAAGGGTTTTCCGTGCCGCAAATGAGCGTTCACATTGCTCACATTTGAATGGACGCAACTTTAGATGCACCGCACTATCATGATTTTTCAAGTGACATAATTTAGTAAATTTGCGACCACATTTGGTGCATTGGTAACCCTCTTTATTGGTATGCCGCAACAGGTGTGCCTCCAAATCCTCTTGACTGGCCTGACCACGCGAACAAACGGGACAACGAAATCGTGAATCTGAAGCATGATTGGTCAGATGGACGTTCAGTTCGTTTTTCTGACGAAACGTTTTATGACAAATATCACAGTGAAATGGTCGTTCATTGGTGTGGCCCATCATGTGGATACGCAGGGTGCGTGGCAGACCAAATGAACGTTCACATAGATGACATTTAAAGGGCCGCAGGCGTTCGTGCACCAACTTTATATGATCGGTGAGATGATGTTTACGCTTGAATTCCCGCTGACAGTAGGAACATTTGTGTTGTGCCTGGGCATGTACACGACGTGTATGTCGTTGTAGCTGAGATTTGGTGGGGTATTCCTTATGGCAGGTGGTGCAGAGCCAAAAGTCGGTAGATGTAGGTGTGGGCAGGGGATTGGAAGCGCAGTCGTTGGTTTCGAAGGGATCAGTGTGGGGGCTATTTGGCATTTCAGACTCACTGGTATACCCGCTGGCCAGCTGAAATAGGGTGGGGAAATTAAGTTTATACATATATATTTTGATTTAAAGACCAAACATTCACCTCTGTGTCGCCTTTGAAGTCTGCGGGAGAGCTCCAGACCTCCAGTTCTAGAATTTCTGCAGTAACTTCCACTTTGATCACCTAATTGGAATTGCATTCATTATACGGGCATGACATTTACCATTTTACTTACCTGATTTGTCAGCGTTTCCAGCTGTGGTTCTGCTGCCTCAAAGCTTATTGTCTTCACATCCTCCTGGAGGCTTTCCTCTGCCCCATCCTCTGCCTCATACAACATGGACTTGATATCATGTTGACTCTCCTTGCCCAGCTTCATTAGTTCCACAAATGTCTTGAACTTTTGTCCACAATATTTGCAAATGTGCTTGGGCAACATTTGCTGGCATATCTCAGCTTCCTGCTCCAGCTTAATGCCCGTCATCAGCTCCCATAGCTGCTGCACTTCAGCTGATAGTTTTAGCTCTGGGCCCACTTGTGATTGGGACATATTTTTAAAACATGTCACACATATTAAGCCATACTTGGTGCCGCTGGTCAATTCCTGGTTTTCGTTTATCAATTCCCTCAAAGCAATCGCTGTGCAATTGGCCAGTTGTCCAAAGCTGCAAAAGATCTGCAATTTTGTAAAGCAGGAATTACACGAATTGCAACTCTGGGTGGGACTGTCTGTCTGTAACTGCTCCGTCAAGGCTTGCCAGGCCCGGAGAATTTGTGGCTGCTGCTTCAGGTCATGCTGTGGCGGCGGTTCCTTCTTTTTGTGGTCACTCGTTGTGGGTTGTGGCAACTCTTGCAGGCAGGAACAGCAAAAGTTATCAACCGTGGCGAGAGTAATTGGCAGCATTTGGCCATTAGAAGTATTTCCATGACTATTTTGGAGATTAGTGTGACCGCATTTGATTATTGTTGAGATTTTGCGGCCAGGGATGGGAAGTACTTACAGGGCTGTAGACGCATTTAGTTAACATACGCTATTTGTAACAGTTTCAGGTAATGTTAAGTTGGCTAGTTGTGAACTGGTTAAAAATGGGAATTTTGGAACATCATATGAAAAGCTTTTGTTAAATATATTTTGAATACAGAAATCAATAGAAAGTAGTCACAACTGCTTCATACCATAAGTAAATTTTTGGGTTTCTGGCCTTTGTTTAAATTGGCGCCAATTGACAATTTGCTGTGCTGCAAAACGATTTAAAAATTTAAAGCAAATCGCTTTCAGTGATGCCACCATGGATTTCTACTTCCCATAATATTCGTTTCAGCCTTAAAATAATCGAATTAATAAATGGTGAACTTTCCTAGTTCGTTACAAAAAAGAACCAGCTGTGACTTAACATTTCGACGTAACCTTAACATTCCCCCAACGTAACGCTAACATTTTTTTTTGTCATAACGTTAACATAACCACATACATAAATTCTGCGGTTGCGTTTGTTGGAAAAGGAGTGCAAAAATTTAAAGTTTTGTTGATTTAAATCAAAATCCCCACACTCACGTATGGAAAACGGCATGGAGAATGGTTCATTGGCCGATGGGGATCAATTAGATGAGGCCAGTGAGCATCAGATGGGCAACAGCAGCACCGACGACGAAGCTGATGGCGAGGGGGAGGGGGAAATTCAACCGCAGCCGCCACCGCCGCCGCCGCCAACAACAACAACAACAACAAATGCAAATGCAAATACAAATGATTTGGAAGCTATCGATAGCGATTTGTTGCAGGATGCAGCCGCAGCAGCTGAGGCCGAAACTGAGGCAGAGCCACTTAACGTTTCGTTGGCCGACAATTTGTTGGCCTCCTCTGCCCTGTTGGAGGAGTGTGAGAAGGATGTGGACAGCGATGATAATGACAACGACGATGAGGCCAAGGAGAATTATGAGGGATTCAATGGCACGGGACGCACTGTCACTTTGCAGACACTAATGGCCGCCAATGTGCTGCAGCCGGGCAAATCGTTGATGACCATTGAGTATCTGGGCCAGAAATTTGTGGGCGATTTACTCTCAGATGGTAAAATCAAATCTCAAGAGACTGAAACCATATTTCTAACGCCCAGTGCCTGGGCCATGCATTGTAAACGTATTATCAATCCGGAGAAGAAAAGTGGCTGCGGCTGGGCATCGGTCAAGTATAAGGGCAAGAAGTTGGATGCGTATAAGAATACATATTTGCGTAAGTGTGCACTGCAAAAGGAGTCCACGCCGGAGAATGGGGATCTGGGTATGTCATAACCAATGAAAATGAAAGAATGGTTTATAATGGGGAAAACCCATTTCAGATGCGGAACGAAAGTCGGATTCCCCAGAACCAGTGGTTAAACGCACCGTTTTTGCACACAACAAAATCTGCAATCGCAATATCATTCAGTAAGTTTATAAGTCAATTGTTGCCCTACTTCCTACTTAACTGCTTACTCTTACAGCGATGCCAACATGCTAATTGAGGCCGTACCCTTCACTTCAGTGGGTAAACTGCAGCCTTTCCTCATCACTGTCACCTCTTCTGCTCTCTTACTGGCCGATTTCCATTGCCATTTGACGGTGCGCGAAGTTTGCGGCTATTTGGGCGGCACTTGGGACATGAACACACACAGTGAGTCCGGCTCAGTTAAATGAAAATGGCCATACCAATTGAGTTCCCTCTAACATTGATCTTTCAATTTCCAGCTCTGTCCATTACCAAAACATATCCCTGCCGGAGTACACGCTTTGATAGACAAAGAGCCGGTGAAGTGGAACGTGACATACAGAAAATGATGATACAGGATCAACTATTGTTGGTCGGTTGGTATCATTCGCATCCCAAATTCCAGGCAGAGCCCACACTACGTGATTGCGATTCGCAGCTGGATTATCAGATCAAAATGCGAGGTGCCAGCGATATGAGCTATTCGCCTTGTGTGTCGCTGATACTATGTAAGTGAAACAGTCAGATTTAGACCCCGAATTTTAGGCAGAATCATATTTTTAACGGGTGGAGATTGCATAGAAACTTTAGAGACCGCTTTGTCGACATGTTCGTCTGCTTCAAAGAGGTTTAAAATGTGATGCTAAGAATCAAAGGGAAATAACGAATGTGTCTGCAATGACACTTCATCTTAACTAGTTTCATTAGAATAGGCAAACACTTCCAACTATCGATCAATCGTGCTCTTCAAGCAGACGCGAGAAGAACTTATGAATCGGTGAGCAGAGAAAGAAAAGCTTTAGTACATCTATACTCTTGCTTGTCTTAGCCTCATAGTTTTTTTTCCCAAAAGCTTATTCTTCGCATTTTCTCTTCATTTCTAAGTAGTTCTCTCTACTTATGTGCTGGCCAATGCTTCATTTCGTCACAAATATATACATAACTAGAGCCATCAGCACTTCTTTCATCTCATAAATCAAGGCTGAGTTGCCAACATAGATGGCGAGTTCATCTGGAATCTAGGTCTCACATAGAAAGCCAATAATTTTGTGAAATTCTCCAGGTATACTTCGCATTTTCTGCTTAGTTGAATAAGGTTAGCTAAGACAATAGTCGATGATCATTTAGAAGATTCGAGGACTTAAATAGAAACACTTTAGGTAAGAGTTGAAAGCATAGTTAAGAAATCCTCCATCCCTTGGTTCTTTTCTTTGAGAATAATTCCATGGAAGTTGTAATCAAGTACAGAATATAGAAAATGTTTACCCTTGCAGAGGGTATTATAAAACGGTCCGAATGTTAGTAACGCATAGAAGAAAGCATCTCCGACCATATATATATGCTTGATCAGCAGGACGAGCTGAGCTGATCAGCAGGACGAGCTGAACTGATTTAGCCATGTCCGCCTGTCTGTTCGTCTGTTTCTATGCTAACTCCTCCGTTAGTTTGAAAGCCATCTTCACCAAACCTTGCATTAGTTAGAACCAGTCGGATCGGAAGACTATAGCATATAGCTGCCATAGAAATGATCGTCCGAAAAACTAGTTTTAGTGAGAAAAACTTTTTTAATTTCAATGGAAACGTTTCCAAACTCTGTTATTATTAGTTTTCTATGCTTTTCCATGATTCCACCAAGTTTGGTCGAAATTGAACATCTATAAAGTATAGCTGTCATAGAAAAGTAGGGTCTGAAAAGTAGTCTTAGTGAGAAAAACTTTTTTGTTTACAATGGGAATATTCTTAAAATTGGCATTTATTTATTTGTTATGCTTTCACACAATTCTACAAAGTTTTGTTAAAGTCGGATGACTATAGCATATAGCTGCAGTACGAATAATCGGTCGAAAATGAAGTTCCATTGAGAAAAACTTTTTTATTTTAAGTGAAATCGAATCCAAACTGCTTATATGTTCGTTTGTTAGGCTTATGTATGATTCCACGAAGTTTCGCCGAAATATATGGTATAGCTCCCAAATAAAAGTAAGGTCCCAAAAGTAGTCGTAGTTAGAAAAAGGTGCTGCAAAGGTTTACAAACTTTGGCCGAGCTGAAATTGACTTTCCTCTATTTTTGTTCCTTACATTTGATACGGTTTAAGTTGAAAAACATGATGGAGTTCCGGATTTGAGTGGGTTTGGTTTAAATACTAAGCAGCGCTGATTTCAGCATCAAAATTCATGCTGAGCATACACTTTCGTTGGCGCAGAGTATAATATAGTCGGACTTGAATGACTTTCTTACTTGTTTGGTATTTCAAAGGCAGAATTTATCGGCCCACCATGGGTTTTATCCTTTCTATGCCACATTTACAGCCTCACTTATCTTGACTCTGCAATTTAAGCACAAATGTCGGCAACTCAGCCCATAAGACTATCAAGCACTCTCGCGGCATTGCCTCAGATCTCAGTAATAATGGAAAGTGACTAGCTATGATGAGTGAATCGAATCAAAAACACTTTTTAAGTTGATTTTCTATGGCAAGTACCTGCATCTCAGTCCATAAGACTATCAATCACTCGACGCAAATCACAGTAATAAAGGGAAGTGAAGTGATGATGAGCGAATTGGATCAAGAACCTTTTTTCGTGTAGATTTTCTGTTAGAATTACAGGCATCTCAGCCCATACGAGTATCAAACACTCGCGCGGCATTGCTGCAAAAGTTGTATAACAAACTTTTAACATCGTATTGGATTGTAAATCTCTACACACATTAGGGTATTCGATTTGAGTGTGAACCAACTTCTTACAGCCCAGCACTGCCGGTATCCCACAATAACCTTCACTTAAAATGTCCATTGTAAAGCCAATTTGATATTTTCAATTCACTGCAAGTCACACAAATAGCGCTAGTACATCAAAACCTAGAAAATATTATAAAAGAATAGCTTCAAAAAATAAAATTTCAAATTTCTAATATGTAATTTCTATATGTACCGCATTTGGATGCAACATGTAAGGTTCTTCAGTGCAGAAATGAAGGCAAACATAAAATCCGGGGTCTAATTTTTAACATACAACTATTATTCTTCGTTATTTGACATATTTTTCGCCTCCTCCCCCGCCAGCACCCTATTACGATGAAAACCCTACCCTGGAATCGGTGGTCAAATGCATATGGATAGTGCCACCCAATGAGAACAAACAATCAATGGAATATGGACGACCCATGCTAATGCAATATTCCGTCTTGCCGGACAAAGAGATACCCGAGGAGGTGCGCACAGAGATTCAGTTGTGTGTGGACTATTATACACAGTATCGTGGCGAAATAGTTAAATTTCGCAACATCTTCAACAACGAGGTCACCTACAATGAGAAATTGAAGAACACTCTGTACCCCAAGTTCCCATCCAAACAGAGTGACAAAGCATTATGGAATTGGTTATGTGCCGTATTGGATTGTGAGCAGGAGGATGATTTTATACCACCGAAGACCATCAAGATAATAGACAATGATGAGTTAATGGTTAAGATAGAGGAACAGCAGCCCTTGAATGAGATTAAACTGGAGCAGGCCAAAGAGGAGAGGGAAGAAAGTAAAACGGAAGAGGAAACGGCAGCGGAACAGAAGACGGCCAGTGAGCTGAAGGTGATGTCGCTGCAGGAGCAGCTGTGTATGCCATCGGGTTTGAATATGAATCCGGTGCGCATGCTATCACCGCTGGCCACGCCAAATCCCACAAATCATCAGGCGGTATTGCCAAATCTACAGCCACCTGCACCTCCGGTGGTGTTGCCCGCCACAGCGTCACCGCGTGATAGTCCCATAACCATACAATCCAATTCGGTCAGTCCCGCCAAATTTGAGGTGCCTGTCAGAGCATCGCCCTCGCCGGCCAAATCGGATGCCTCATCGTCACGTACACGCAACTCACCGGCACCCAGTCCGGGCAAGTTTAGTGTCAGCGATATAGCACGCAATAGTCCCAGCATAACGCCCACGGGAGCCTCAAGTTTGGGTCTGGTACCGCCTGCAGCGGCTTGCCTGCCCACGGCAAATGATTTGATGGCAGCCAGCTTGGCTCAATTGGCGGGCCAATTGCCGCCTAATTTTCTACAAGCCGATTTGGCTGCCCTCTTCCAACAGCAACGCAAGGACTATGGCAGCTCCTCGCTCAATCAGTTAGCCGCTGCGGCGGCCAAAGTGGGTGGACCCAAGCAACAGCAGCAGCAGCAGCAACAACAACAGCAGCAGCAACAGCAACAACAACAGTCTGTCACCGATCCCAATGTGGCTGCTGCAGTGGCGGCCTATACCAACAGCTTCAATATGCCGCTACCCAGCAATCCCACCAAATCCAAATCGGAACGGTCCTCCAAATCCAGCTCCTCTTCATCCAGCTCATCCAATTCGAGTACCTCCTCCAATTCGTATAAAACCAAACTAATGAAGGAGCTGGATGAGCTGAAAAATGATCCTCTAAAAATGAGCGAATTGATACGTTCACCGGAGTATGCGGCACTGCTGCTGCAGCAGGCGGAGGCTTTGGGAGCCACCACCCTGGGCACCCTGGGCTTTGGCAATGACTATAGCTATCTCACGGGAGCACCACAAACCAGCACAAATTCATCGTCATCCACTTCGGGTAACAGCAAATCGCTCAAGTCTTCAGCAGGATCAGCGGGAGGAGGTGGTTCCTCAGCCAGCTCAGCTCCCTCGGCGGCAGCGGCAGCAGCTGCTCTCAGTGCGGATTATAACAATTTGATACAAGCCTCCAAGCTATTGGGCTATGATTCCTATATGCAGCAGCAGAGTAAACAGAATAATGACCTCAATGCATTTCTGCAGCAGCAAATGGCTGCCGTGGCTGCCGCCTCCATACCACAGTCTGTTTCAGCTAGTAACTCTGGCAGCAGCAGCTCCTCCTCCAAGAAACAGCAGCAACAACAACAGCAGCAACAGCAACAACAACAGCAACAGCAATCCGCCGCCGACTACACCGCCTTGCTGCAGACCTACACCAAGCTATTCGATCCCCAGAATCAATTTGCTGCCGCCATGGCCAGCAATTCCTCCAACAAACACATGTCTAGTGCTGGTGCCCACAACGAATTGTCCGCCCTGCTGGCTAGTCCCAAACAAAAACAGAAACCAGATATGCAAACTGATATGCTTAACCAGCTACTTCAGTTGGAGAAACAGGATTCGGAGATCAAAGCTTTGCTTTATCGTCAAAACAAAGCCGCTGCCGATTTGGATGCTCTATTTGCGGCACCCTCGGGCGGTGCCAGCTCCAAGGCTTCGGCTGCCAACTCCTCACCCTCGTCAGCCTATTACAATGCTTTGGCTCAGGAGAAAATCCAGGATTATGCGGCCTTCTTTCAGCAGCACCATCAACATGGCAAATACGGCATACCCGATCCACTATCCAAATCCACTCTAGCAGCCAATAATATGTTTATGTCGCCGTCGGCTCTGTTTAAAATTCAACAAGAATCATTGTCCGCCATGATGATGAAGCCGCCCAAGTCTACGACACCATCGTCGGCACGCACCCGCGAGTCATCGGCTTCGCCTGCACTGGAACGACTGACGCCCACCAAATCCGCCAGTCAATCGGGTAACGGTGGCGGGAATGCGGGAAAATATAATTTCAGTGCCGTGGACTTGGCCATATCGAGTGTACCCTCGAATACGCCGTCGCCGGCACCATCGGATGGCAGTAGCAATTCGTCGCATCGGCGACCTTCACCGGATTTGAGTCGCCTGTACGGCGAGCTAGCACCACCGTCCGCTCTCCTAGGCAATGCCATGCCCAAAAAGCGTATGGAATTTGGCTCAGTGGCCGATCTGGCTGCACCGCCGCCGGCCAAGATGCCGAAAAATAGTTTAGGCGATGATATACTAAATTTATCGCATGATTAGGATAAAAAAAAACACACAGTATGTATTTTCCTTCTCAAAACTGTCCCTACCCCTCACCGAACCGAGCAGTATTTCCAGAAGAGCGACCAAAAGAGTTGATTTTTTGTTAGCTTTGTGATTCGCCTTTAAGTTTATGTACACAGCTCAAGCAAAATGCTAGCGAAAGAATTGAGGCATCAGATAATTAATTGCATAGAGAAAAACTCACTCAGAGTTGTGACCAATCTCTCACTTCAGAGAGATTCAGATTTCGTCTTTGAGATTAAGTCTTTTAGTACCAACTCGCGTTTTTAGCGTCTTTTCCTCGAGAGACACTGATCAATTCTTGTACCGCATAGGATTACTCTTTTTTGAACTACAAATCACTCAAGAGTTTTAGTACAAAACTCTTTCGATTGCCCCGGAACCAGACCCTAAACTGTATCAACTTTTTGAATCTAATTTTGAACTGGGCTACTTATGTTTAGGAAAAGGCTAGGGTTCAAAAAAGGGTTTAAGCTAGTTGCTTTCATATCGAAAATCTTGGAAAATCGTTTTAAAATGTTCGAAAGTATTGCTAATTCATAAATATTTCGTAGAAGTGGCTAGTTAGATTTCATATTCGAACCAAGCTCTTCGGTTCTAAACCATTTCAAACAAGTTTTCTGCGGGTTAAAGCATAGTACTTAGGACAAACTGAATCTAGACCTAGCTAAAACCGCAACTTGTTCCGCTGAGGGTCAGCTAAGGGTTTACTGTGACTGTTTCACTCCAAATTAAGACGCTTCAATAGAAAAATAACACCAAATTTCATACTGTACTTACATCAGACTAACTAAGAAACGGCACACGCAGTGTGCGCCCTCAGCATAGTACTTAAAACAGTGTTCCTCGGCCATGCCCCGGAGAGCCGAACACTTTCTGTATGCTTGCCGAAGTAATGCATCAGTGAGTGTCAGAGAGAAAGACAGAGAGCCTCTCATCTTGGGGAACACTGACTTAAAACGTTCAGTGTATCACGTACTCTTGAAGCGTGAGGTTCTTCGCGGTTGTCGTTGTTTTGTTCACTCACATGCATAATACAACAATACAGGTAAGACGGCGTCAGTGTGAGTTCTCTGCAAAGTACCTTCACGTTCAGTGCTGCGAAGCGTAAGCTTTTGTCAAAAGAACTCATCACACTAACGCCGCCTTACCTGTATTGTTGTATTAAGCTTAAAACGTTCAGTGTTTCGAGTACTCTTAAAGCGTGAGGTTCTTCGCGGATTTCGTTTTTTTGATTACGCACACACGCGCATACACATTTTTCATCCATGTGAGCCGTTCGCTCTAGCGCGCCCTCTCGCTGTTACTCTCCCACTCTCTGTTGCTCTCTACGCAAAGCTCAGTACATAAAAAAATGTGCGTCGTACCTAAGTTCTTGTATCATGCGTCAGTATGTGAAGAGCAGTTGTGAGCGACCCACCTCCGCGGATGAATTCTTTGTGCTAGGCCTTACTCTCTCGCTCTGGCTCTCTTTCGTGCTCATATAAGCATCTGCAAAAGATGCAAATAAAAAGCCAAAATCAGAAACAACCGCAACCGCAAGAAAACGAAAGAGAATACCGGTAATTGCCGGCTGCGAGTGTGTGTGTGTGCTTGTGGCTGTTTGAAAAACCAAAACAAAATCGACGTTACAGCGCTCTCTGCCCGTATTGTTGTTGCCTTCAATTTCGGAAGAGCATAAGAGAGACACATACGATGTTTTTGTTGCATTTTCGTTTTGCCTTAGTCCAGACCTTCGCGCAATACAACAACACAAGCGCCTGAAGCGAATACAGCGCAGTCAGCCCTGGCTTACATTGTGAGTTTTGATTACAATTAAGTTGATATATGTAATTAATTTATGTGAAAATGCAGAAGTCTTTGGTTGTTATTTGGTGAGCAGAAGTCATGGGCAATGCCTTAGTTTGTGTCTTATGCAGGTTGCAGCCATAGGGTTTTTTTTGTATCTTCTCCCCAGCTAAACTCATTCAAAGGTTTGGCTAGTCAATCAATTTTGAACCCATTTAACTGCGGTTTTTTTTGAATCTCTTTATGCGAATCCCATAAATTATTGACTTTTCAAACCATTTCTCGTAAAGTTAAAAGGGTGTACTTGATTACTGCAGAAAGAAACATTCCAGACCTTATGATGAAAATTAATGCTTGATCAACATCAAGTTAATTTGACATTCAAATGTATCTAAGATCTGTGCAATTTTATTAAAAATCAACGTTAGTTTGGCATAAGTTTAAACTCTGTGTACTAACATAATGTTAGTACAAAAACTATGTTACTACTCTGTTAAGCTTAAAGTGTATGCACCATCAATTTAATTGCATTTCGTTACCATTTTGCATGAGCTGTGTACTCATCACATTCATCACCCCCAAAATTTGAGTTAATTAAGCAAGTTACCTTAACTAGGTTCAAACGAAAAAAAACAGTATTGGTCCCCTCAATCCTCTTCTTTCCAAATGTCTACACACACACACACAACTGCAATCCACTGTAAACATTCTCAAATATGTGTATGTATTAGCTTATAAATTGTCTTCATATCTGGATAGTGTTGTGCTTTGGCACTTGATGTGTGATATGTAAGAAGCAAAATCTCTCTAAGAACGCCACACTTCGCAAATCCTAGGAGTGAAACTGGATTTTTACTCACGAGCGCTTTACATTTATACATCGTATATACATATTAGACTGGCCCTTATTTACAGGGTTGAAAATGTTTCGTTTTAGGCCAAATAGATATAGATAAAAGTTTGGTCACGACGCTCGTCCTAAACATTGGATTGAAAATTTTAAATACAAGAACAAAGTGTGGTATGAGTTTCGAATTTCCTCTCTAATGTTTTTAAAGTTTTAATTGTATTTAATTCCGTTGTAAGAATATCTTAACAAAAATTTAATCATACAGGTTGAATATTTTGGTTTTAATCATACCAAATCAGCAAATATTACTCATTTTTCTTTAGTTGATCGACTTAAACATAAATAATAAATATTTGATAATGATATTTCTTTTTTAAGGAATTATAACATTAATTAATGTAAAAATAAGTTGGTGTGGGCGGAGGTCGGTAAAATATTACACAAAATCAAATGTGGTACTCTTCTGGTACTATTTTTCCGATCTGTGGAGTCTTTGACGACTTATGGAGGGCGGAAAAATCTTAAAAAAATCGAATGCGGTATCGTTTTATAGGTTTTTGGGGTTGTTCGATTTTATTTCTGGTAATATTTTTCCGATTTGTGAAGAGGGGTGCCGACTTTTGGATGAAATATAACATAAAATCAAATGGATTACTGTTTAATAGGGTTTTTGGTGCTCTGATTTCATTTCTGGTAAAAATTTTTCAATCGATTGGAAAGAGGCTATCTTATGTATCATTTGATAGGTTTTTGCGTGCTCCGATTTCATTTTTAGTAAGATTTTTTCGATCTGTAAAAATGGGTCTTATGGATGAGGTAAAATATAACATAAAATCGAATGGGGTATCTTTCTTGAGGTTTTTGGGTGCTCCGATTTCATTTCTGGTAATATTTTTCCGATCGCTGGGGAGGGGGCCGACTTATGGAGGGGGGTAATATCTAAAAAATCAAATGGTGTATCGTTTTATAGGTTTTTTGGTGTTTCGATTTTATTTATGGTAATATATTTCCGATTTAAGTAGGGGGTTAAATCCCAAAAAAATCAAGTATGGTATCGTTTAATAGGTTTTTGGGTGCTTTTATCTCATTTCTGGTATTATTTTTCCAATTGGCGGTGAAGAGGCCTGACTTATAGAGGGGCAGGGGGGGGTAAAAGTTACATTAACTCAAATGGAGATTCGTTTTATAGGTTTTTGGGTGCTCCGACTTAATATCTGGTACTATTATTCCGATTTGAGGGCTAGGGCTCGACGTATGGAGGAGTATATCCTACAAAAATCAAATGGGGTAGCGATTTATAGGTTTTTGGGTGCTTTGATAACATTTCTGGCAATATTTTTCTGATCTAAGTGGAGGGAAAACCCCCCTTAACCCATTCTCCTCCCATCTACGCCACTGAGTAGTCATAAACAAGCACAAATCAATATAATAATATATATATATTATTTTATCTTAAATGAAAAATGAATAAAATTTGCTATTTTGGTATGATTTAAGCTCAAAATATTTAACACTCGTTTGAAATATGATATACATTTTCGAAACTCTTTAGTAGACAAGCGAACAGAGAAACAGAAGTCTCCAGTTTTTGCTACAGTCAAGAAAGTCAAATAGTCAAATTAAGTAGAGGATCTGTTAATGAAACAACAGCTAAATTTAAAGTATCAAGACTGACTTTTTCAAAAATTTGTCATAAAAGGCAAACACAGTAACAGTCTGAGACGATGTTCCATCGAATAGGAAGGAATATTTTGAAACAAGTTAATCAAGTAGTTCAAAACATTAGAAAGCCAATTCTAAACTCATTTTATATCTATTCTCAAGTAGTTGAAATTTTCAACGTTTTTAGGTCGTGTACGTTGTCCAATCCAATCCATTCAATCAATCTTAATTTATATATAATTGTACTTAAACAAAACCAATTCCAATTTCCAATTTAAAGGCCACTCTAATATGTATATGCATACATAAATGTATCCTTAAACGTTTAATTTATATGTACTAATTTAGTGTTAATTAATTTAAGTATTTTAATATACCGCATACATAACTGTAACTTCACACAAAATACATCATTAGTTATTTGAAGACTAAATGTGACCGACTTCGCTTGCTATCTCTGGGGTGGGGGGGACTCAGGGTTAATGTTTGTTTTGAATGAGCTGAAAACCAGAAAGTCTGCTATGCAAAATATCATATAGATCCCGCCGATCTGAAACCATAACAAACGCATCAACAACAACTTGGGGGCAGGTGTTTACGTGACGATTGGCTGTTTTTTTTGTTGTTCTTGTCATTTTAAGGGGACCGGCTAGTTTCTGGGCAACTAGTTTCACCCGGCAAGTATTCAAAATACTAGGTTAGAACGCCACATATAAATAGCAGCGCTGGCTTAAGCCTTCAGCTTTAGTTAACTTTTGTCGCTCGCTGGGGGAAGTTTGTTAAATATTTTAAAACAAATGACGGAATATAAGGTAAAATTTGTGTAGTTGTTTTCAAAGTTCGGTTCGTCCTTAATGTGAATTAAGGAAGTGTTTGCTTAAAGGAAACCCAAACCTTAATGCAGTTTTCAATTATTGTTAAACAAGATTTGGATTTTTTATTAAACCAAGTTGGAGACATTGAAATTTGTACAAAATTGTGGTGAATTCTGCTTCTGTGTGGCGTTTTTTTGTTATCAGTTCACAGAAAATTCGCTTGGCATATTTATGTAAATGTATATTATTATTGTTTTATCTTGAAAAAATGCCCCAACGAACCGGAAACCGGTAATTTAATCGTCTTGGTTTGGTTCAATCATCTTTAAAGGTCTTTCTTATGATATAGAATCAGTTGAACTTTCATTTAGCGAATTGCAAGTGGGCCAAAAAATACTTTGTTATACAGAAAATATGTGATTTAGAGTGAATACAAACGAAAGCATGTAATAACTCATTTAATATCGTCCACGGGCGTTATGACATTAAATGTCAAGAGTCTGACGCTGTTGAGAGTGTAATGACATGGTTACAAGTGTCATGAGGGTGACACTGTTGAGAGTGTCAAAGCGCCCGCGGGCTTCACTTCAAAACTGTCCTAACGCCCACTTTTTGGGGAGACATAACGCCCTCGGAAAATTTTTCCCTACTAAGAGTGTTAAATGGTGTGAAAAGTAAAAAAAAATGCATAATTTGCATTGATCTGAACCAAATTCAGCAGGAAATATCAATGAAAGTAAGGGTTATTATGTCAGTGGCGTACGCAGGGGGTTTTTTTGAGTGTGAAAGTGAGAGAGTGTGAGGAAGAATGTGCTCGAACCTAATTTCGGACGTTAATACCCTTCTTCTATAGTGACTGATGAAAGCGTCATAGCGCCCGCGGGCTTAATATCACTTTTTAAACTGTCCTTACGCCCACTTTTTAGGGAGACATAGCGCCCGCGTGCGATTTGTGTCTTTGAAGACTGTTAAACGGTGTGAAAAGTAAAAAGATATGAATAATTTGCATTGGTATCAACAATTATTTAATAATCTATTCAATAACAATTTCAATTCATTAATTTAATATCAATTTTCAGTACTTATCGGGCTTCGGTTCGCATTTTAGCTCTGAAGATGAACGTTGTCCAAATTCCCTACCAATTGGACAAAATTCACCACAAGTGTGCCCGTATAAACTTTACGCTGAGCAACTATCGGGAAGTGCTTTCACAGCACCCAGATCGGAAAATGTACGAACCTGGCTTTATCGCAAATTACCATCGGCCGTACATCAGCCGTTTCAGGCGTTTAGTGGTGCCAAACACTTGAGTCATAACTGGGATGAGCAGCCACCTAATCCCAATCAGGTAACACTATACTGTTTAAGTAGGGATAACTTTCCAACTCTTAACTAACTTTTGGCTTTCATTTAGTTGCGTTGGAAACCATTCGACCTACCCGAAAAGGAGAATAAACGTGTAAACTTTATTGAGGGTTTGCATACGGTTTGTGGTGCGGGCGATACAAGGGTGCGACACGGTCTTGCCGTACACATCTACCTATGCAATGTGTCCATGGATAACTCGGCTTTCTATAATAGTGACGGTGACTTTTTGATTGGTATGCAAGTTGATTTCATATTTTTGTACATTATTTAAAGTTGTTTTTGGTTTTCTAGTACCACAGCAAGGGGTGCTAGATATCACCACTGAGCTGGGTAGAATGAAGGTGGCACCGAATGAGATCTGTGTCATTCCCCAGGGTATACGATTTGCTGTCAATGTGGATTCGCCCAGCAGGTGAGTTTTAACTAAGAAGTATATGTAAGCTGCCCCTTTTGCTGTTTAAATCAGGATTAATGAAGCCTGACAGTATAGATAGGACTTCACAAATTGAAATATGACTGAGTTTGAACTTAGCTTTGATTGTTCTACAAATTTTAAGATTGTTTTACTAAATTTGGCTTAAATGAACAATGAATCCATCTTAAATTTCAAACTCAAATGAAAGTAAGAATGAACTGCTCATGTGGAACATATTTTTGCTTGGTAGGACATTGAACCTTGAAGCAGAACAAGTTTTGAACCAGAAATTCATAAAATTTTAAGTTCATACGAGCCATAAAAGTTCAAGTTATTTGTAAGAAATGCTGTCGAACCACTTTTAAGCCGGCTCAATCGGGTTCAGAACCGGTCTTGAGACAGTGAAAGCATCTAGCTGAATCTAAATCTAGCCTTTAAGTTTATGCTCTAAGTACTCATTGAAGTACGGTTGCTAGACCAATTTGAAACCGTATAAATACATCTTGGAACAGGTTTAGAAGCAGGAAAATTTGAAAGTCTCTTTTCCAACCAAAATCTCAAAATTTTGAATTCATAGCTTACAAGTTTGGCTCCCTCTGCCCGTCTACTATGAATTCTTCATCATAAACTTGTATAAGATTTTTGTAAATTTCGGACTTTTCGACTTACACCATCCGTCCATTAACCCTTCTTTATGATAATCAAAACTCAAATATAAGCTAGTTTGTAAAAATGTCATGGTATTTCGAGTGACTTGATCTTTCCGCTGGGCTACTCTTTAAGCAACAGTCTATATCCGAGCTTCTGCTTCGACTGTGGTCTCAGCATCTTACTGATATTCAAAAGGTAGCCTGCTCCGGAGTGTTTCCACATCTTAAACTGGCCTGTCGCTCCTCTTGTTTATCGCGCCGCGATTGAGATGCGGTGTATAAAGCACATTACTGCCGTCGATTGCTCGCCAGTTCTGACATTTCGGCAAACCTCTGATTCACCTCTTGACAGCTTACCTGTTGCATTCTCCGGACAGTCTATTCAGACTGAACCAAATGCATGAGAATAGTGACAGATTGCCAGGTGTTTACACGTGTATAGCAAGGAAATATATATATAATATATATCAAATATCAAGCTATCCAAATCCGATCAGTCTACATATTTGAAACCAACCCAAAGACATTTTTGGGTTGGCATTTGCTTGGAAGAGCAAATGAATATAGTACGAATATAGTTTTTAATGGAATTTCCATGTCTGGAGCAGATCGGATGACCATTTTCCGACCCCAAAAAGTAGTAAAGGAAGTTTGGAGTAGAAATGTTCGGAACTAGCCGCTTGGAAACTAAACTTTTGCCCTTCCAAGTTGATAGTTACAACCAGGGAAACACGTTTTTTCCAAAGAATTTCCATACAGATCCATGAAAATAAGTTGCAGCTTCTTTGCATCTGAATAGAAAAATTTGTTAGAAAACTGTTTTCTGAGAATTTTCAACATTTATCGAAAGAATTTTCTAAAAAAATCACAGATCTTTTGAATAGTTCGGGTAGTTCAAAATATTCGAATAAATTTAAAACCATTTTGATATTTCAGAGGTTATATATTGGAGGTATATGATGGTCACTTCTGTCTACCCGATTTGGGACCAATCGGTGCCAATGGACTGGCCAATCCGAGAGACTTTCAGACACCAGTGGCCTGGTTCAATGATACTCCCCTTAAAGGTATTACTTCATATAAAGATTTCTGTGTAGCTAACTCATTGATTTTATTTTAAGAATTTCAGATAATATCCAAATTTCAGGGTGGATTATTTGTGGCCCAGCAGAATCATACGGTGTTTGATGTGGTCGCTTGGCATGGAAACTATGTGCCCTACAAATATGATTTAGCCAAATTTATGGTCATCAATTCGGTTAGTTTCGATCACTGTGATCCGAGCATCTTTACAGTACTCACCTGTCCGAGTCTACGGCCGGGTACAGCCATAGCCGATTTTGTTATCTTTCCACCCAGGTGGTCGGTGCAGGAGCATACGTTTCGACCACCATATTATCATAGTAAGTGGGAATTGAGAATTATGTAGAGAAAAACTTAACTTGATTGACTCTAATACTTAAAGGAAACTGCATGAGTGAGTTTATGGGACTGATACTGGGTCGCTATGAGGCCAAAGCGGAAGGATTTGCTGCTGGTGGTGCCACTTTACACTCGATGATGACACCACATGGTCCGGATTTCAAATGTTTTGAGGGAGCCTCTCAGGCCAACCTAAAGGCGGAACGTATAGCCGAGGGAACACAGGTTTGTGCGAGTTTTACAGAGACTTTGGGGGAAATCAAAAACTAATATTTGAAAATTTTAGGCCTTCATGTTCGAGTCTTCGTTGAGTCTGGCGGTGACCAAGTGGGGTGAGGAAACCTGTCAGAAACTAGATGCCGCCTACTATGAATGCTGGCAGGCCTTAAAGAATCATTTTGAAATAAGCAATTAAAACTCGAAATGTGCTTGAAGATTTTTAATCAATGTTTTGAAAACACACAGAAGTTCATATGGATAAGACGATTACAACCTTTTGTTATTTAAGATATTGATATATATATTTTACAATCGAAATGTGATGGTGGGTGCGGAACGCGGAGTGCGATTGCTAAAAGTCTGGCTACTATTCAAACGGCAAACACACAATTGATTACAATTGATTTGTGCCGTTTCCTTGATCTTTTGATATTCCTGCAATTCCGGGGAATTTGTAACATTATCATCCGAGCGTCGGCTGTATAAACATTTCGTTGCACATTTGCAGGAGCCCGTTTTATTACGAAACTGCAGTAGAGACAGGTCATTGGTGCGGTTCATCTGGCAGAAACCATCTAAGGACGTATCCACGGTGCTGATCAAATCTGGTGCCAACTCAGACTGTAGTCGATTGGTTAGCCAGTAGGTTCTCATATCACCTTTTCCCTGAAATTGTGGCAAATACTTAAAGCTGCAGCTGCTTGTCCAACTCCAAAGGCTTACCTTGACACTGGTGATGCCTCGTTCGATGCACACATAACCACCTATGGACTGCAGCAATTGGTATGTCACTTCGGATACATGAATTTTCATGGAATCGCCGGTACTCTCCATGCGTGAAGCCGTATTGACAGTGTCACCGAATAAACAATATCTAGGCATCTGCATATTTGAAAGAAGAATGAAGAATTTAAGAGGCTTTACCTTAAGTTAATACACACCTTTTTTCCCACCACACCTGCTGCACACGGACCCGAGTGTAAACCAATGCGAAACTGCATGGTCTCGGTGGGCTTGTGACGTATCTTAAGATTACCCACATATTCCAGAAGGTGTAGAGCCAGTGAAGCTATTTCACCAGCATGACGATTTCCATTAGGCAACGGCAAACCAGATACCACCATATAGGCATCTCCAATGGTTTCAACCTGTTGATCGAATGGTAAGTAGATATATCATGATCATAAGTAGATTTATACCCTTTTGCAACCACATAAAGTATATATATTCTTGATGATTAGGACAAGCTGAGCTGATTAAGCCATGTCCCTCTGTTTCTATGCTATCTCCTCCGTCAGTTTCAAAGCTATCATAACCAAACTTTGCTCGAAATCTTTTAGAACACATACGCTGCACATTTGTCGGCATCGTCCGAATCGGATGACTATAGCATATAGCTGTCATGGAACAATCGGTCGAGAAACTAGTATTAGTGAGAAAAACTTTTTTGTTTTCAAAGAAAACGCCTCCAAACTTTGTATTTCTTAGTTTGCTATGCTTTCCCTAGATTCGACTAAGTTTGATCGAATTCGGACATGTATATAGCATAGCTGTCATAGAAAAGTTGAGTCTGAAAAGTTGTCTTAGTGAGAAAAACTATTTGATTCCAATGGAAATGTCCTTAAAATTGGCATTTTATTATTTGATATGTTTTTACACACTTCTACAAAGTTTTGTTAAAATCGGATGACCATAGCATATAGCTACAGTGCGAGTGATCGGTCGAAAAAGAAGTTCTATTGAGAAAAACTTTTTTGCTTTAAATGTTATCAAAAATTTTCTTTTTTTATGCTATTGCATAATTAAGTTTGGTCGAAATCGAATAACTATATAGTATAGCTCCCATAGAAAAACTTGATCCCAAAAGTAGTCTTAAATAGAAAAATAGAGGAAAGTAAACTTCTGCTCGGCCGAAGTTAGTACACCCTTGCAGCACGTTTTTCTAACTAATTTGAAGGACATTTCACTGAAAACAAACAAGTTTTTCTCACTAAGATTACTTCTCTGACTCTACTTTTGTACGACAGCCATACTATATATATGTCCATTTTCGACCAAATCTGGTAAAATCATGGGAAAGCTTAGCAAACTAAGAGTCACAAAGCTTGGAGGCAATTTCTTTGAAAACAAAATAGTTTTACTTACTAAAACTAGTTTTTCGAGCGATCATTCCTATGGCAGCAATAACCTAAAGTCATCAGATTAAGACAAAACTTTCAGGAATTGTGTGAAAGCTTATAAAATAAATATATGACAATTTTAAAGAGGTTTACATTGAAAACAAGAAAGTTTTTCCCACTAATACTATTTTTCTAAGCTTAATTTTCTATGACAGCTATACTATATAAATGTCCGATTTAGACCAAACTTGGCAGAATCATGGGTAAGCATAGAAAACTAAGAAATACGGTTTTTGGAGACGTTTGCATTGAAAACAAAAAGATTTTCCTACTAAGACTATTTTTCTAAGCTTACATTTCTATGACAGCTATACTAAATAGATGTCCTATTTCGAGCAAACTTGACAGAATCCTAAAGAACCATAGAAAACTAGTAAATAAGGAGTTTGGAGACGTTTGCGTTGAAAACAAAAAAGTTTGTCTCACCAAAACCGATCGTTTTTCCACCGATCGTTCCTATGACAGCTAAATGCTATAGTCATCCAATCCGGCCGGTCCCAACAAATGTGCAGCGTATTTGTACCAGAAGACTTCGTGCAAAAGTTTGGTTTAGATGGCCTTCGAACTCACGGAGAAGATAGCATAGAAAGGCTTAACCAACTCAGTTTGTCATGCTGATCAAGAGTATATATACTTTATGTGGTTGGAAATGCTTCCTTCTATGCGTTACAAACATCTGGACAATTTTAAAATACCCTCTGCAAGGGTATTATAGAGTCATATCTAACCTTATAAACATCGTAGTTGGATATAATCGAATCGCAGCAGGTATACAAGTCATTGAGCATTTCCACCACCTCGAAAGGTGTGCTGGTGGTGCAGAGTTCTGTAAATCCCACAATATCGCTAAAAAGTATGGTCACACAATCGAAGCATTCGGCTTCAACGGGATCGCCACGCTTGAGTAATTCGGCCACAGTTCTGACAAGAATCAGAGATTGAATGATTAAGCGCAGATGTATGTGTGTGTGTGAAATGTGTCAGATAAACTTGGGGTTGATTTCACATCCTTTACATTAAACTATCTGTCACATAAACTAACAAATAACAGAGTAAAATCTGACACCTAGCAGCTATGTGGAAGATGTGAAAACGGTTCTTATAGTTTGCTCTGTTATTTGTTAGTTGAAGGTCCGATTTCACAACTTCTTAATAGCTGCTAAGTTGCACATAAACTCACAATTAGCTCTGTTATTTGTTAGTTTATGTGAAGAAGTTGTGAAATCGGCCCTATGTGACCTAAGTATGTCTAACACATAGCAACTATCGAGACCTACTTTGGCAGCATTTGATACAACAGCATGTCAGTTTTCTTTTTCTCTTCGTAAAGTAAATTGGTGCGTTCCTGCACTAATCCCTCCAGATTGTAGGCATATTTCTCCATTATGGACAGCATATTATCAAATATATTTGGTTTGCTACAAAGAGATTAATGTAGGTTTAAAAAAAGATGAAAAATGGATTCGCTTACAGTCCAGCCTGCAGTTCTTTAAGCCGCATTCGCACCAATCTGATATCGGGTCGTGTTTCCGGATCTTCCTCCCAGCACTGGCATAAACATTGCCTTATATAATCCGGTATATCGAAATGGGTGTGCGTCAAGGCCGGACGGAAAACGCCATGTTGCAACAGCTCAGGGTTTTTCACAAATTTAATTATCTCTAAATCATGGGGAATCATTTGAAATCTATCAAGATTTGCCAAAACACAACAACTGGATTACCCTCTCTGGTGTAGGTGGTGTCGCCCCAAGGTCCTTTCCGGCCAATCATCTCGTACAGCAGTATGCCAAACGAGTAGACGTCTCCTTTCTGTGTGCCTCGTGCCGGTCGATATGAATCCCGCAAAAGCTCGGGCGCCATGCAAAGGGCACGTTTCAATTCCAACTCAATTCTGCATACAGTAAAAAAAAAATAGCAGCAAAATGCAAAAAAAAAAAAAAACAAAAACTGAACAATTGCTTACTTGTTTGGCTCCTCCTGACCCGCCTTAAGTTCATGTAGACCAAAGTCCGAGATTTGACACACCCAACGCGAGTCGATCAAGCAATTGCTTGACCTCAGATTGCCATGCGAACTTATCTCCGAGTCGTGTAGATAAATCATGCCCTTTAAAATATCCGAAACAAGTGAGGATATAAACATATGATCCAAATGCAGATCCTCATTGGCCAACACATCCTCCAGGCTGCCGCGGGCACAGTAGGTGGTGAAAATAATGACAGTGCCATGCTCCACGGAGGCGCCAATGAAATTAATAATATTCTCATGGCGCACCTCGCGCATCAGTTTCAGTTCTTTGCGCAGGGAACGAGTTATATCCACATTCTTTTTGTGTATCTTTTTCATGGCCACAATATTGCCACGAAAAAGTGCTGGAAAAATCTCACTAAATATGCATAAAGAAAATGTTTTGGAAACCTTACCTATATTGGTGAAAGATCGCTTGTTGGGCTCACCCACCACCAGTATACTTTGACGGCATATTTGAAACTAACGAACAAAAAAATGTAAGCCTGGAAAATAACTCTCCATTTCTCAATATACTTACAATATTCTTGTGACTGGGATTATTATACTCGCCCAGATTGATGACCGTCACTTCCTTCATATCCACTTTCCACAACAAGCCAGCTAGTGTCTGCTCGTAACGATAGTGTCTACAAAACACATTTACCCATACAAAACATATACTCATTTCTTATATCATTTATATTACTTGATAAATAACGCTATGGCCACCACCAGAACTAGGGCAAATAGTGGTCCCGTGGCCAAAAAACGCCAGTCAAGTTTCTTGCGTGGACAAAATTCACCCTGAAAACCGCATAAAGGCTCTGCCAGGGGTGGACGTCCATTGAGCCATTGTATGGGTCTGTCGTTTTTGATATATCGAAATTCCTTGAAAGTGTTGCAAGAAATTTATATGATTTTTCTTAGTTAATGTTTCCATAAGCCGCTCTCACCGGTATCAATGAGTTTTTGTTGTACACAAAAAATCCAACTGGTTGCATCGACATCTTAGCCAAAGAACCCAGAGCAGGACCACCACTTAAATCGTTTTGTAAGGTTATGACCGTGTAGTTACCCTCTGCATCGCCATTTGAGTCAATGTAGACCTGTGGGAGGAGGTTAGTAATATCATTGGAATAACATTATCAGACTTGGTTTAAATGCTTATATCAATCAATCATCATTTAATAACCTAAACACGCTGCCTTTGGAGGATCAAGTATAAACAGGAAACTTTTCTAACAAATACAGCAGACAAATGTTTACTTTTATGTATCCTAGGGTATCCAAAAAAAAAAAATTATCATCGGCCTTTTTTGAAAGCTAATGGAGTAGAGTACAAAGTACAAGGCTTTAAAAGAGTTTAACTCTGGAACGGTAAGGGATAATTCACATTTTGTAATCTTCATTTCTTTAAATTTACCCATCTTATAAGCTAGTTTTTTATACCCTTGCAAAGGGTATTATCATTTTGTCCAGAAGTTTGC